>CASHTH010001768.1:0-39044 GCA_030341885.1 Geodia barretti
CTCATCCAACCATCTGCTGCTGAGTTCTTCAGCGCACGTTTGGAGAGAGAGAAATCTTGCTATGGGCGACTGCAATAGTATGGGTGAAGTGACTTACAGAATCCTTTCTCTCTCCATTCCTTTTCCAACCTAGTTGCAAGTGCCCGATTGCTTATGGTGTCGCTTCCGATGGCCTTCAACAAAAATGAGCACTTGTCCCCTTGGTAGTTACTGAACCATTCTCCAATCATGTCATCCAGATACATCTGCACATCCCTCACTCTCTTCTGGATTTTCTTAACTGCATTTGTGCTGCCTAACAGCTGTAAGCCAAGAGCAGGATACATGTTTGCAATCTCGCTTAGTTTCTCACAGAGAATACGCGTCGATTTCGGCTTGTCATCAAAATTTTTTGGAATATCTGTATTAAAATATCTAGCTAATGTTAACCTTGATATTTTGCCAAACCTTTGTCATCTGACTTTGAGATACGGTCAGCAAGGTGAGCTCTCCAAGTGATTTCATCCCCAGCACTTCCACCAGCCTTGTTTTAGTGTGCTCCCCGTCACTATTGAGCCACTCCTCGATGATACATTCTAGGCACTCCGGGCAGATGTTTTTCCCTCCCTGTATCTTGTTAAGCGTTGCTTGTGGAACTTCGAGTTGGACGCCTAGTTGCCTCCATTGCGATGCCAGGTCATGCAGGTCTTCACAAAGTTGTGCCTCTGAGATACCTGTTCAAAAATACAATCTCGCAAATAATGCGTTTCGTGCTCTTGCACACATGTGCACTACGGAGACAGCGGTATGTAGGCCTATAGTCTTACTCGCTTGAGCCTCTGCACTGCTTCGTGGCTTATCTTCTGATTCCTTTGCCATAGATCCTGTTTCGGCTGAGGCGTCGCGCCTAAAAGGTACGCTTGGCGGATCTTAGCCGCTTGTTTTTCTATGCTTAGCTAGCTGAGCTGAGCGAATACCAGCCACGCCCATTACCGTTGCGAGGACAGTGCCCGTGAGCGGGTGCTGATGGACCTTCTACGCGACGTGCAGGCCTACATAATAATATACAGTTCTGGTGATGATAAACTATATCAAGTGATAATATTCTATCTAGCACAGCTCAGGAGTGACGCTACTGCTCAGGTGATTACATTTCCTCACGTACCACTGTAGGTCTTGCAAGAGAATCAGTAAGTATCGTGCCTGCAGGGACGTATCACATGGACTGTATGCATTGCAGCATGAACATGTGCAGCCGTGTCAGATCGACCCCAGCACAGGTTATGAACAAGCAATGCTTACCACGCGACTATCAATCGGTGGGGCCTGCATGGAGACAGATCAGACAGGTGTTAGCGCTGCACATACTTTCCATACGGCACTATTATTTTGGCATGCCATTTGTCAAACATCAAATGAATGTCATAAGATTAATATTAATATTCTGGGACAAATGGCATGCCATAGGGTTGTGAGGGTTTTATGGGTCAGCAATCATTATCTCATTGGCCTTCTCAAAGGTTGAGGCGCGTGGTAAATATTACCTCGATAAATTGGGCGCTCGCGATCTCTCTTTTCAGTAGTACCACCTTTTTTGCTGGGAGACACAAACCCTCCTCGACTCTGTAGACTCGTACATCAATGAATAAACTTACAGACATGGACACTTCTCTGGATCCATTCCCTGAAAAACACAATCACACACCAACATAATATATACAAAGAGCGCTGGATAACTCACCATAATTATGCTATCTGCCTAGAGGGTTCATTACTACAATTTCACTGGTCTTGCTATAGACAATTTAAAAAAATGACAAGAGAACTTTTCCCATGCATCATCTCTCCTCTCAACTTACCAATACACACAACAATAACAACGACAATAGCCACAATAGACACAACTAAAGCAGCAGATACAGCTATTCCAGCAATTGCACCGGTGGATATTATTGTATCATTCCCTGTGAGAATGTATTAGTGTCATAATAATGGCATGATAGTACGCCTTTACCAACAACCTTGTGCAGAAGCGGGGCTGATTAGCATACCGACAGTGACGAACCACAACAACGAACAGTAATTTCTCCAAACCTTACCACTCCTCCTGATAAAGAATAAAGCAAAGGTTAACAATGCTATGGGACCCTCTCGGTCTACACTTCACGCCCGTCTTGGCTAACGACCTAACGTCAACGTCCCTCCCAACATGCATGGCTGGAGCCTTCGCAACTAGCGTTCGGGTAGAAAAATGCGATCTGCTAATCTACACTTGTATAGCTACTAGTTACCTGGTCAGTATCTTGTAGGTATCATCAAGGCTCGGCACGATCCCCACGTCGCGATTGAAGGGGCGTGTGCCATGCGGAAAATTACGGAATTATGTCACATTCATTAGAGAGAGAGAAAGAGAAATGCTCTGCTATTATTCATGTATTATGACTGCCATTCAAAATGTTGAGAGCTTGTAGTGCACATGTGCACAGATTTTTATTGCAAGGGGAATGATTTCTAGCAAGTGGTTGTTTGGATTTTGCTTACATATAATATAGGGTCTTAGTTCTTTGATGATCTAATGTTCTGGAGTTGGCAATTTTGTTATAAAAAAACTATCCCATTTTGAACGTTACAATCACACACTTCTGCATAAAAATACTAAAGTTCTCATTCTAAAATAACTGAGGAATGAAAAGCTTCAGTTTATGTCCATTCCATCAGGACCATCTGCTGCTGCCTCAAGGGGTGCCACCACTGTTTGAGGGGGAAAAACAAAATTTGTGTGTTACTCTGGCGATCAGTAGAAGTGAGTTATATATGTGAGACTTACGGAATCCTTTTTGTGTCCATTTATCCTCCAACTCCCGCGCCAGTTTCTGGTTGTTGATAGTCTTGCTTCGGACGGCCTCCAGCAACTCTGAGAGCGGTAGATCTCCGTCTTGGTTGTTCCTCCACTTCTTCAGAATCTGAGTGAGGTAGCTTTCCACGTCTATCACCCTCGATTCGATCTGGCTGATAATGTCAGGGTCGTCCAGCAGTTGTATGCCGAGAGGGGAATACTTGTGTGCAATCTTGCTCAGCTTGTCGCTGAGAACCTTCAATGATTCCTCCTTGTTGGTGTCGAAATCGTCTGGAATATCTATGCCAGAAAAACTATCATGTTTTAGCTGTTGTGTCCAAATGTGCGAACCTTTGTTTCTTGAAATTTCTCCAGCAAGCCTGGTTTGTCCGAGTGCTTTCTTCTTTAGCACTTCAACTAGCAATGCCTTGGTGTGCGGACCCTCGCTCTCCGTCAACCATTCCTGAAGGACCTTCTCCAGGCAGTTCTGGCACCGGTTTTTCTCGCCCTCTATCGCGTTCTGCTCTGCGGCTGAGATGTTGAGCTGAGTGCCCAGAGTTCTCCACTGCGCTGCTAGTGGATGCAAATCTTCGCACAACTGGCTGAAAATTTCTGTGGGTGAAGTTTGCGGCTACATAGTACTGACTCGCGCAAAGGAACCGCTTGTAAAGCTCTGAGTCTTACTCGTTTGAGCTCCCGCCATGTTCTTGGTCGTGCTGCCGGCTTGCTCTGTCGCCTCTCTTTCTTGCTCCAAAAGCTCTTGTTTTGCTACACAAGCCTCCGCCATAAAACACTTGGCTACGAGGTAGTAAAAAGGTGCTAACGAGCTGATTTATACCGCAAAGCACGCACACAAGCCACGCACACAAGCCACGCCCCCCTTCTTGCGAGCTGAAAACAAGAAACAGACAAGATGGCAGGATCTACGGTCGTCCTCGCAAAAGGCGTGGATGATCGCATACTGAAGAGTGAGTGAGTTAGAGCTACAACTGTAGAAATAGAGAGCAGGCAATTGACGATACTCGATAGCTGGCTAGCCATTGACTCTACTGCAGGCGATGACTTCATGGAGGTGAGGGATGCAGTGACAGACGTTCTTCACAAGTGGCAGGGCGTCGCTCACGCTCTGGGTCTCAGACCTGCGCAAGTCCAGACCATCAGGGCCAAACACCGCGGCGACTTGGACGCCTGCATGGACGAAGCTATCTCCGTCTGGCTAAGAAGAGACTACATGGACGACAAGTTTGGCCCTCCTACCTGGAGGAGTCTGGTGAAGGCTATTGCAGCCAAGGCTGGCGGGCAATATCCAGCTCTTGCAGACGAGATCGCCGAAGCCCACCCAAGTCAGCGCGTCTAATGAAACTTCAGATGCACCTATTTACTGATCTTTTGTTCCCATAGTGCCAGCTGATTCCTCGTCCACTGGAGATAATGCTGCTACATTTCCAGCTACATCACCAACCCAGCAAACGATACCAATACCTCCTTCAACTGCCGACAAAAGTGAGTCATTCATGTCCTAGTGCATCTCTATATTATAGCCTCCTTTGTACACACAGCACCTTTTATTATACCCAAGTCAACTGAAGGAGATGGAGAGGCGATCTCCATCGACTCTTACGGCCTCAAAGTCACTCGATTCTCTGCCCACAAGTCAGCCAAACACTCCACTGCCATTGAGTACAGTTTCGGCGTGGTTACAATCGAACAGCGCTCTCTGGAAAGAGTCTTGGATTCGTACAAAATGAGCTCCGAGCCGCACGGAGTTTGTGCCATCATCAACAACGAGAAATTCTCTTCACACACTGAGCGTGTGGGCACGCAAGTTGACGAGGCTAATCTAACCCAATGCTTTCGGTATCTGGGCTACAATGTCGAAGTACATCGCAACCTCACAGCCCACCAAATCGAATCCCTCTTCAGCTATTATCGCAGTAGTGACCACGCGAAATACGACTCGTTTGTGGTCTGCATTCTCTCTCACGGGGAAGACGGACACGTTTTTGGCACCGATAGCAAGAGCGTAAACTTTCGTTCGATAGTCGCTCAACTCACTGCAGACTCGTGCAGATCGCTTGCCGGGAAACCCAAAGTGTTTTTCGTTCAGGCTTGTCGTGGACATGATAAAGTCCGCGGGAGACAAATAGCGTCTGATTCAGGCACCGTATCCCTACCGTCTGATGCTACCGAGTCTGTTCGAATAGTGTCCGACTCCACGCCAGTTGCAATTCCAGACGACGCTGATTTTTTCGTTGGTAATGCGACTCCTCCGGGGAAGGTTGCCTGGCGAGACATGGATCACGGATCGTGGTACATCTCCGAAATATGCAGAGTTTTTTCCTCCTTATCTCGCTACGTGGACCTCGAATCGATGGTCACCAAAGTCCACAATGAAGTCGGTACAGGCTACGAGAACAGAAGCTATAGACAGGCACCCGAAGCAACCACTAGGCTCCGAAAGAAGGTTTACTTTTTTGACTGAACTTATTATAACTAGTCTGCATTTGCATTTTTCTATTTACTTTAATAAAGTCTACATACTACAACAGGAGGTTTTGTACTACTGCATATCTCAAAGAAAGTTGTGGCTTCCCTCATTCTATATTTAGCACGGGCAACAAGGCGTGGCGTGTGGGTGGAGCAGTGTCCACGTATAGTGTGCCATAAAGGTGTCGTGTTACCGGCTCGTGAGAATTCAAAGCGCAGGTGTGCCGATTCTGTGTCTGTAATACGACGTCCTCTCCGCATAAGAACTCAGGCCATATGAATAATGTGTTCGCGTGTGCAGCAGTCGAGCTCCGCCTCCGAGACATCAGCATCTACTTGTACACCGGATCGAGAGTCCCTACTCATACGTCAGAAAAAAGTCCTCACTCGTGACGACTCGGGGGTATTTTCTTCGCCTTCCCCTCTGACTCCTTCGCGTGGTCCGCTCACCGTGTTCTCCCTCCCGCCTTCTCCTGATCCCTCGGCCGTCGCCTGCAGCTCTGCCTCTACCGCCGCGCCCGTCTCTTCGCCTCTGGACCCGGGAACCATCATGTCTGATAGCCGTGAAGATAGGCAACTACCAGCCTCCCTGAACCACCCTCGGGCTAATGCCAGCCTAGGCCTAAAGCAAGTAAGTGTGGGCGAAGCTCGCGCGTGTAGAGTTGCGTATGAAACCGCTGCTGTAGCTGCAAGATAGCAACAGCTAGATATGTAGTTAACCTTCGCCCACATGTGCAGTGGTTTTTCACAACCGTGGCTACTCTACTTTGCCCGTGTGGTGTTTAGACGAAGGAATTTAACACCTTTCATTCGCTCCCCTCCTGTGCCTTCCCACACATCACAGAACCCACAGCTACCTTAGTCTGTGTTTGTCGCCAGCTAATTTGGAGGCAGTCGGGCTTGTTGGAGGGTGGGTGGGTGTCACATGGGCGATGTTGTACCAATCCTTCATTCTGTACTGGGTCTTCCTCTGCCATACTGGTATATAGAGGGCCTAATTATACCTGTCCTGTCCAGCCACCCTGTGTTTCTCCATAAATACACTTCAGATGGTTGTGGTAGGTATATATGTATACAGGTCAAAGAATAGACAACAAAAATGCACAGAGGCAACTCTGCCAGTAGAAACAAAGTCGAGAAACAAAGTCGAGAAACCAGGCCTGTGTCAGTGTTTGAGTCAAATTCCCAGGGTCAGTAATTAATTCGAATTATTGTATAATTAGCCATTCGTTTGGCTCCTGTGTACTGTACGTACATGTACTATGTGTTTGTGTGTATCCACTCATTACTGCTAATGCTTATGCCGAGAACTGTTTATGACTAGCGGGGAGAGTTTGAGGTTACGAATGTCCAGCTTGGGGGTTACTCTCTCCCACCAGTGAACGGCTTTGGATAACTAGGGTGTGAAAATCTCATGCAAACTGGGTGTTCCATGTCATGTCCTAGACCTTCTATGAATTTCTGTTTCAGTTCAGGAAAATAAACAGGCAAACTTTGGTTAGTTGGTTTCTATTTGTCTCTCTGGCTCACACCCCAACCCCCCTCATCCCTTCGTCCCTCCGTTTGGCAAACACACACACACACACCAAAAACAGAGTGCATCTGTGCAAATAGCTGCTAAAACTAATTTTCATGATGTCACTGCTTGACTTTCATACACACTTTGAACTTATCCGCTCAGTGTGCAGTTTATCGACATTATTCATGACTTGGGTGCCCGTCAGGTGACCCCTTTGGTGGCTAATAATATGTGTCACGTCCCTAGGTCAGTCCCTACCCTGGTCGTTATGGCAATTGATGAGTACTAAGTACTAAGTAGCCGAGGAGTCTAGGGTTTTGGGAGAAGGCTGATCTTGTATTTTGGAACTACTCTGCTGGTTGGGTGGGAAATTTGGAATTAGATAAAATATGCTGCCACATGTTCTCAGCATTATTTGCTTCTATATTT
Organism: Geodia barretti; assembly: GCA_030341885.1. Taxonomy (NCBI): domain Eukaryota; kingdom Metazoa; phylum Porifera; class Demospongiae; order Tetractinellida; family Geodiidae; genus Geodia; species Geodia barretti. The sequence continues at coordinate 7,251 of CASHTH010001768.1, forward strand.
AGCGCAATAATATGCTGTGGTGTACAGCTAATATGAACCTTAGACCTTCTGCAACCAAGTGCAGTACTATACAAAACCCCCCAAGGTGTATATAGCTGCTTGCTGTTGTGCAGACTGTGACCATGAATAGTGTGACTTACACACTCTTAGAGTCTAGTGATTGTTAGGGAAGGTTTGTTGCTTCCAAGAAAATCCCTAGGCCGGAAAACTGCCTGTGTGAATATCTGTAACCTTGAGAGAGTTGTAGACCGAGGCACACGTTAGTGGACTTCAACACTGCATGTCTATCCCTTGGGGGAAAGACTCCACTGCAGTACGGTGCATGTGTGTAGCCGATGTGTCTGGGGCATTTACATGTGCTTGTATGCATGTACATGTAAATTACATGTCCTCGTGTATATCTTGTGCATTGGTGGACTCGTGCATGCTGTGGACACATGCACAAAACCACAGAGAGCGAGCTTAGAAAGCATGTCTTATACTTGCATCAGCTACTTTTGGAAACCTTTTCCGTTTGTAGAAAATACCCAAATACAAATAGTGTATCTGTTACTTTTGACATTGCATGCCAGCCAGCCACACACACACACACACACACACACAGCAACCCCTCCCGAATTTCATATCGTAACTCATATAGAGACATGCATAATCTGTTGTTGAAACACTATCTTATTTCCAGACCTCACACCCCAGTTGCTGGACCACCTCCTAAATGCTGTTCTATTTTTAAAGGTATCCAGTGGTGGCAGCTATCAGGTGTCCTTAGAAATACCTATATTTTCCTCCTTCTCCCCGCCCGCAGGTGCATGATTCCTATGTATAATGTGTATTCCCTCCTACACACACTCCTACTGGCCGCTATAATACCTACCTGGCTTTCCTGGAAACTGTGAATCTAATTATACTCTTGCATGCAGATACAGTTAGCTGGTGGCTTGTTAGTTGTATAACAACGTGTTTATAGTTGGTTGTTAAGTGTTGGGTGTCATGTAAGAGTGAATTTAATAATTATGCTCTTGCATTCCCTGCATGCAGATGCATGCATAACAATGTGTTTAGTGGGTTGTTGCGGTGTTGGGTGCCATGTAAATGAATGTTAGAGCGTACTTTTCCGCAATAAGTTGTAGTATGTTGTCTTGTCATTGCAGTGTCGTGTGTGTGAAATTTCTGCCACCATTATTTTAACTTTTTTTCGCTCCCCTCACTTCTAGAGCTGTGTTATAGACACTACATAATGTGTTAGTACTGTTTGTTAGATGTTCAGAATTTTTGGTCACAGTTTTGAGCTCGTTTCATAATGTGTCAACATTCCTCTATTTCTCTCCTCAGGCTCCGGAACATGATGAGACACTCCTACAAGCTTTCTACTGTCGCCAGGAGATTGGTCTGGAGCGCTGGGCAACCTGTAGCCACGCCCACTGCACGACGATCCGAGACCAGTGGCGCCACCTCATCACCTGTGGCCAAGTCTGTCAGAACTGCCAAAACTTCCAGCGAAGGATTCTTCTCCACGCTGCCCAGTGCAGCGACGAAAACTGCTTCGTGACTCTCTGCCCCGACGCTAAGAACAGATTGGCGGGCGCAACCACCAGACGCCCGGGGCCTCCTCAGAGATCAAACAGCGTCCAGAGTTCCCTCGGTTCCCCGCACCCCCCGCAGTTCCTCTCGCTCAACAGTCAGGGGAGTCTGGACGACATGTCCCCCATGAGCCCCCTTGACTACCCCTCGTTTGTCAGGGACCTTCGTCAGGTCGGAGCCGGCACGCTCCCAAGATATCTCCAGGGGAACCTCAGTCTCAGAGCCAGCGAGATCATGCGCTCGATGGAATCCGACGGACCCCTCGATAAGTTTGCCCCCGGGGAAAATTCGAACCCCTCGGCTGCCGTGTCCCCCTCCTCGCAGGGGTCAAAGTACAATCCCGTGGGGGCCGGGATTTTGTCGCCGATCGAAGAGCATCCGTCCAGTGAGGCGCGGTCAAAGTATCCCTCTCAGATTATTCTGCACCCTCTTGAACCAGTGAGTTTTCTGCCTCCCTCCTTACTCCTTTACATATGTATGTCCATTATGTATGTTTGATTCTATACATGGTGGTTTTGGTAGCATGAATTAGTGTGTTCATGTATTGATTTGGTAAGGCAGTGGCTGTGTGTAGTAACCTCTGAGTGACAGACTTTGTGCACACACACACACACACCACACACACACACACACACACACACACACATCACATGCCAGAGCTAGTAACAGAATCCCGCAGTTTCCTTATTGGGGGCCAGTATCAGTAAACCCCCACATCAATTGTAGTCCCTTACTACTGAACCTTGTAATAATATGATGGTTGATTCGTTGAAGAGAGAAAAACAACAATGATCAGCTCATACACTTATATACTGTCTCCCTTAGTTTGTGGTCCAGAGTGATCAGGATATTATAGATTGTGGTGTAATGCCCTTCCTTCCTTCCTTCAGTACATGCTGCATGACCTATACCTATACGTCAGTAGCTATTGTAGGCAGGCCAGCTGTATGTGTACATAGCTCCCGTAGTTACAGAATAAGGTCATCGAACGTGGCGGTAAAATTCCAGTACAGGGGTCATATCTGATTGTCAATGGGTGCATTCCCTCCGTATTAATAACCCGTTTCGCCCCCTCCTGTTTCCCCCCTCTCCTCCCCCTCTTCCCCTCTCTATTGATCATGGCATTTCCTTCCTCATATACCCCGCTTCTCCTCCGCTCCTCTCTCTCCATCATAGGAGTTCCTGACTCAGGGCAGGGATGGACGCTATCTCCACAGAAGAGACTATGATCTCAACGAACATCTCGGAACTGGCGGCTTCGGAACATGTGCCTGTGCCAGAGACTACAAGACAGACAAGGCAAGTTTCACTTTCAACACAATGTTTCTATAGCACATTGAAACTTTTCTGATTATGGGGCACCTTGGGTACATCGAAATATTCCTTTATTTAGAGGTGTTCTTATTTGGAGGTAGTATGGGGCAGAGCCAATGTGTCCTTTATAGAGAAGTGTCCTTTATTCAGAAGTGTTCTTATTAGAGGGTTCACTACTGTAAAGACTAAGCTTATTCTCTTGCTAACTTACTTGTTCCCCCCCCCTCTCCTCCCCCTCGTCGCTCTACTGCAGATCTTTGTCATAAAATCCAACAAATTCAGTGACGAGAATATGGTGAACACTCTAAAAGCAGAGTCGGACATCTTGTCCAGGATTCCTGCCCACACGAACATCACCACTTTTCTTGGAGCCGTTCTGGAGGAAGAACAGGCCAAAGACGGAGCTCAGAGACACTGCCGACTAATGATGGAGCTAGCCGAACGTGAGTTGTGAATGGGAGGGAGAGGAGGGAGGGAGGTACAGGGGGAGAGGGGAGGGAGGGAGAGGAGGGAGAGGGAGGAGGGAGGGAGGGAAAGGGGAAGAGCTGTAAAAGAGGTTAAATAGGTTGAGGAAGGAAAGATTGTGATAGTAATCCTCTTAGTTGCCCTGGTTGACTGAGAATAGTAGAAATACACATGCACTACGGAGGGTTGTAGTATAAATCTATAGGGAATGAGGTACACCGGCTTTTGTGTGGGAGTTGTGGCGAAGTACGTAGTCCACCGGGCTCCATGCCTTCAGTGTGAGCTACTAGGAAACCGAGAAAGATAGGGAGAGAGAAGGTATGTAGCTGGTCCAGGATGTGGTCTCCCGGTGGTTTTTGGCTTCCTGGCTCTGTGGCCAAGGTGGTCTGAACATGAGCCGGAATGAAAACGGAACTCGGGTTTGTGGGTAGTCGAAACAGCTTCGTTGTTTGTGTTACTCATCGTTTTATAGACTCTGTTGTAAGTAGTAACCCTCTGTTGTAACTAGTCGTGTTACTCGGTGACAGCACCTTTCCTGGTGTGACTGAAAGCCCACTTCAAGTACTTGGATTCACTCTCGTAGGTTGCACATTCCTTATGTTTAGATGCTGAAAAGGCTATAGCTTTCCGGATGGGTGATTGAGGCTAGTGGGCAGACAAGGGTGTCAATGTATCGATGGTTGCCTGTGGTGACCCCATGCCGTGTCTAATATCCAGCACTCTCCTAGTCTGTGGAGATGTGTGTGTGTGTGTGTGTGTGTGTGCGTGTGTTCTGTGCCAAGGCCCTACCCGAATGCTAGGAAAGTAACATTAGAAGAGTGCCAATTCTCGATGGTTGACCTCTGTGTCTTACACGTCTGTGTGTTCCAAGCTGTGCCAGGTATATACATAGGCCAGATGCCAGGGAAGTATACACACACATACATTGGGGTTTGGTGGCCGGAGTCAAAGGCAGGAAGTCAGGTCAGGCAGTGGAACTATGTCCTATCTCAGTGCAATAATAGCTCCTGCTGTATAAGGATACACTTTGTGTGCGCATAATAAACCCATGCATGCATGAGTAATTAGAGCTTCACACCAGATATTCAATTCATGCACTTGCCAGATCAGGACACCTCTCGAATTAGGACACTCTGAGTTAATGAGGACACCTTCCTTTCTAGAATCCCACAGAAGAAGGTTTACACTCAAAAATTCTCCCTCGGTAAAACCAAGTAGCTTGTTCTTCTAGTTACTACTTATAGAATGTAGACGTGTAGTTGTGTGACGTAATAGCACCGCCCCTTGCTCCGCCCCCACAGACGGGAGTCTGGCGAGCATGTTACAGAGCGACGAGGGTGAGCTGGAGCCCCTCCCACTGGACCAGAGCCTCTTCTATCTCTACCAGATTCTGCAGGGTGTCTTCCATCTTCACTCACTCAGCATTCTCCACCTTGACATCAAAGGTACATTGGCAGATGAGAATTTCGTGGTAGCGAATTTTTTCCTGGATATTTTATATACCGGTTATGTTTATGTCACTAAAATTTGAGCTGAAAACACATTTTTGCTGATTCTCCTTAAAATTTTGTGCATGAGCATTCGAAACGATCCACAAAATTTTCTCTCTCAAAATCATTGGTACACTAAAAATGAAAGCACTGGTATCACTTTTTTCTGTCTTTTGTCAATTGTAGCTGAGAATGTCTTGGTGCTGGAGGGTGGGCGAAGGGTTAAACTTACCGATTTTGGGACGGCTGCCCACATAGACGACATTGCTGGGTCCATATCGAAACTGAAAGGAGTTACTCCACATTTCACCTCCCCAGAGGTAGTTTACTAAAACATCTCAGTATTCTCAATCAGTATGTTCTTAGTATTCTCTCAGTATTCTATGTGTAATCTCTGTATTCCTATGTGTCAATGTCAGTAATCTTCACAGTAATCTTGAGAATAAGTCAGTAAATTTGGTCAGTAATCTTTAGTATTTTCCCTGTATATTATCTGTAATCTACAGATCATTCGAGGCGATGTCCCGTCATTCTCCAGTGATATATGGAGCACCGTATGTGTCCTCATTCAGCTACTGACGGCCCGACTACCTGGATGCATCACTGAGATTATGTCTAGAGAGAGCATGATGTACACGGTAAGGCAGAGTGGAGTGATTAACCCTCGGCATGCATGCGCAGCGAGGGTTACGGTAGTCGTTCTGTGTGTCTGTCTGTCTGTCTGTTACCACGTTTTCTGCCACCACGCGCAACAAACAGGCCAAAAAGCGACACCAACGGGTTCAGCGCTACACTGGCTTCATTTTAAAACTGGCGATTTTCGTAAAAGTACCGCGTTCAAAAAGTTATGGCGTGAAAAGCAAGTGAACAAGCCAATATGCAAATTAGCGCGGGCTTACCTCGACAAGATGTGCTTGATCTGCGTACCTCGGAGGCACAAGACGTCACAACGAAGGGCGTGTATCGACTCCCGCATGCTATCTACTACTATAGCTAGCCCGTGTCAGACTCTCCGCGAACTACTAGCGGGAGACCACGAGTAAACGCATACTACGGCCCAGCCCATCAATTAGCGGTATCGCGCAAGCGCAGTTCGCCAAGGGTTTGCACTTCAGTGCTTTTTCATTTCAACTGAAAGAATAATGTTATCAGTTGGTGTAGTAACATTAATAGTGGTACACTGAGTCTGACAAATCTCTACATGTAGAGATTTGTCAGACTCAGTCAGAGTCGGGGGGGGAAAGAGACGAAATGAGAATATAAAGTGGCGCAGAGCGAAGTAATGCGCAAGCCTTTAGTACCACACATGCACCGAACATGCAGTCTGATAACCTTACGCGGATTAAGTGTATTCACAATGTGAACAGATCTTATGTTGTTTGATGTTCTCTTTCTTTTCTCCCACCCTCCTTCTCTTCCAGCTGGGGATGTACAAGAACGAGGACATAGAGAAGCTGATCCCGCTCTCTTCACTAGAGTCACAGCAAGACATGCCGGAGGAAGTCAGTGCCATCTTCAGAGACACCCTCTGCGTCGACCCCACTTCTCGGCCAACTGCCCTGCAGCTCATGGCCTACTCTGCCCTCAAGGATGGTGAGCCACTACAACTAAACCTGAATATACCACTTTTGCACAACTTTTTTGGTCTGTATGCAGTCTAAGGCAGCCTTTTTGTGGTAGTAGTTTGGTACACCTCAAACTTCTATATAGTAAGAGGGCAAATTTTCATCTCCATTCCGAAAGTAACTTTTATGTACATGACATTTCGGTTTGTAAAGGGTTAAATGTTGCTCCCTGCGTTCCCCCTATTTACCTCTTACTCCCCACTCACACGCAGCCTGTGAGTATGAGCAATATTTCGACATCGACTGCTCCCAGTTCTCTGAACAACAAGAAGACGGATCCTCCCTCACTGCCGAGGGGGCGGAGTTCGTTAGCATGGAAGGGGCGGAGTCTTTCTGCCACACCCTCCCCACCTCGCTACCCCACCTGATCGTGCGGGCGTCAGGTCCAGATAGTGACGTCAGTCTGGACATTCCGACGCGGGCCAAGCGACCCTCGCAAGACTCCGGGGTATCGTCTCACTACGACAGGAAACAGAGCGAAGTCTACCCCATTGGTGACCCTAACGACTCCGGTGAGTGGGCGTGGCCACTTTCACCTTCACTTTCATTATTATTTCACACACCTGTCAACTTTCCAGTATACTAATTATGCATCATACCTTACACTGGGAAAATTTCCATGAACAAAACTTGTGCATGAAATCAGCAAAATAATTCTCTCTCGATAGTCACCCAATGTACTACAAACCAGTTAAAACACTACTTACGCTCGTATTCTGCGGAAATGTTGTACAGGCTTGTAGTTTAGTGCGCTGTTTTTACTGTCTTCTGTGTGGCGCTGTTTTTACTTTTTTAAAGTGAACACAATGGCTCTAGGCTAAAACATGGTGTACACTAAATTTAACTATGAATACTGTCTTATGTGTGGTGTGCTGTATATAGGAATAGACACACCGGGTCAGGAGATGTATCCACCTCTCAAGGGGGCTCTGAAGCTGCAGGCCATGAACTCCAGAGAGGGGATGATCACCGAGGAGAGGGAGGGAGAAGAGAGACTGACCTCTGTTCCTGACCGAACCCACTGTGAGTTGAGAGAGAGAAAGTTAGAAAGTTAGGTATAATTATACTAAAAACTAACATTTTTGTCTATTTTTTTAACACCTGATATTTCTTTGAGATCTTCACTTTATTTGGGGACTTGTTATTCTAATTACAGCCCAGCCCGAACCGCCAACAGTCGACTACTCACTGATAGCCCATCAGTACCGCCGTCGCTCCATGTCCGCTACTTACAACAGACGAACCAGCGACGTGTCTGTCCCGGAGGTGACGGGGTTAAAGTTCGGTCGACAATACGCAGACATAAACGAGACGTTCTTCTCTCTCCCGACAAAGTCCTCGAGTGGTTTCGTGACGCAGACTCAGAAAGTTCGACCGAATTTCGTTCACCTGATCCACAGCAACAGTGCCCCGGTCGTCATGTCTGATAACAAGGAGAAGGGGGCGGGTGCTGGGGGCGTGGCCGAAAAACAAAATGGAGGTAAGGAGTTCAGACTGTGATATTTTGAGGGCGGAAACCGTCTGTTATATATTGCCCTGCTGTGCAAATGTATATGTAGCTCTCAAACCATGAAAATGCTTCACGTTTTATGATGTAATCTATGTTTCCATTCAGATGCCTCTGGAAGACTGAGAAGATCGTCGTCAGAAGTCTATGTGGACAGAGGTATGTATATACATACGTACGTACGTACGTGTTTGCAGTATGTTTTACTTCTACTGTGAAAAGTGTGCTTTGGTCTTATATAGCTATGCTTCTTTTAGACTTGACTTACTCCTTCTCTCTCTCTCTCTCTCTCCTCCCTCTCTCTCTCTCTCCTCTCTCTCTCCTCTCTCTCTCTCTCTCCCTCCCTCTCTCTCTCTCTCTCCCTCCTCTCTCTCTCCTCTCTCTCTCTCTCCCTCCTCCTCTCTCTCCCTCCCTCTCTCTCTCTCCTCCCCTCTCTCTCTCTCCTCTCTCTCTCTCTCTCCTCTCTCTCTCTCTCCTCCCCCAGGACCTGATATAGACACTCCGGAGGAGAAGAAGAAAAAACGAGAACTCGAACTGGCAGCGGCCGCAGCTAAGGAGGCCGAGGAGCGAGAGAGACAGGAACAAGAACAGATGGTCACCATGGCAGCCGCTCTCAGGATAGACAACTCGTCGCCGGGGGCGTGGTCACCTCCCATGCAGAGAAGCCACGCCCACTCGGCACCAGTCGACCAATCAGATCGTGGGAGTGGTGGGAGCAACTCGACTGGCTACAGAACAAGACAGAATGTACCAGCTGCAGAACCACAAGGACCTTTACCTTACAGCGGTAAGTACAGTACGCAGCAACACGTCCATATTACGTATGCATCAGGAAAATATTTTTACGTTATCATAAAAAAAATTTGATGCAATAGTCAAATAGCCATCGACTGTAAGCTATCATGTTGAGGTTGCTCATTACCAGGAAACTTTTATGGCGTGATGCATAAAAATCTTATGCCTCAACTGTACCCATTTTCTGTGCAGTGAACTAGAACCAAGTAGCTTCAATAGCAGAACTGTCTACATGTGTTTTACCTACGCTCTCTCTCCCTATCTCTCTTCAGTCCAACAAAAGCTCAACGGAAGTGGAGGCTTTGTTCAAGAAACTCTCGTATAGAACTGCTTAGCAGTGATCATTAATAATACTGCCCTAATAACAGGGGCTCCTCCTCGTTTTATTCAGTGGTTTGTACATAATATTGTCATTTTTTGAGTGTGTCACTTGCACAATTTTCAATCGTTCAAAAGAATTTTCAATGTTGTATTCATCTTCTCTGTGTGAAGGTTATAAGATGTCTATTTTTCATTTGTGGAAAGTTAAACTCTTTCAAATTGAATGGATGTTGTACTGTTAATTGTTAATCATTTTATAGTTTTCTGCAAGAAACTACTGCAAGAGACTGCAGCACATAAATAATCTTAAAATTCACGCCATTTTTAGCGAGTGAAGCCCCTCACCCCCTCCGACTGACACTGCCCACCAGTATAATATTATATTCAGTGTGCACACAACTAACTCTCATTAAACCCTCGGCGCGCATGCGCAGCGAGGGTTACGGTACTTGGGTCGATCTGTGTGTGTCTGTGTCTGTGTCCGTTACTTCTATCTCACTTCTCGGGTGTTTGTTCGTCTCACAAAGGATACCACTTACCGAACGGGCAATGAAGGTCAGAAATTTCGAAAGGTTTTCTCTGAAAACGCTCCGTTGCAAAGCTAGAGCGGGTAAAAGCCAATATGCAAATACACAACTGCTTACTACGGCATGATCGATCCGCGTGCTCTGCTCTGCGTGCCTCGGAGGCACCAGAAGATGCAACGCAGGGCGTGTATCGCCTCTCGCGTGCTATCTAGTAGTAGTGTGTAGTTAGCCAGCCCGCGACAGACTCTGCGCGTGCGCGAGCTGGCAAGAGACTAAAACTAAACCCAGCCCATCAATTAGTGGTATATACTGCGCATGCGTTTACTTACGCGCGCGCGTAACAGTGCGCCGAGGGTTTGCACTTCAGTGCTTTCATTCTCTATGTATGTGAGTCCGTGTTATAGAGCATCCACATGCACAGCACATGCCACAGTGAAAAAAATTGATTTTAGGAGCAAATACACATTGTGTTATAAATTTTAGGGGAGCACATGACATACACATTGTGTTATAAATTTTGGGAGCAAAACTGAGCACATTGAGAGGTGAAAGTGGTACAAAAGTAACTGGTAAAAAGGGTAAAAATCTTTAACCCTTTGAACACCATAAATCACTGCTGTTAGAGTAAGGCACTTCAAAGTGCTGTACAAATAATTATCATTACATTGAGAGGTGAAAGTGGTACAAAAGTAACTGGTAAAAAGGGTAAAAATCTTTAACCCTTTGAACACCATAAATCACTGCTATTAGAGTAAGGCCACTTCAATATATCATTCCGTTTAGAGGTGAAGTGGTACAAACTAACTGGTGAAAACAGGGAAAATCCTACCCTTTGACACCCCATAAATCCACTGCTATTAGAGTAAGGCACTTCAATGTATCATTACGTTGAGAGTGAAAGTGGTACAAAAGTAACTGTGAAAGGAAAAATCCTAACCCTTTGACACACCAGTAAATCACTGCTATTAGAGTAGGCACTTCATGTATCATTACGTGAGAGGTGAAAGTGGTAAAAAAGAACTGGTGAAAAGGAAAAATCCTAACCCTTGAACACCATAAATCACTGCTATAGAGTAAGGCACTTCAATGGATCATTACGTTGAGAGGTGAAAGTGGTACAAAAGTAACTGGTGAAAAGGGAAATCCTAACCTTTGAACACCAACATCAATGCTATTAGAGTAAGGCACTTCAATGTATCATTACGTTGAGAGGTGACAGTGGTACAAAAGTACTGGTGAAAAGGGAAAATCCTAACCTTTGAACACCATATGTATCTCCTTAAATAATATTACATTTAACGCTTAGTTTATAGTATTACATATATATATATTATATGGCTTGCTGAAAGGGTTAGAATCCAAGAGGGGAGGGGATGGAGTGATGATGTATTGTTACCCACCGTTTACATTGAAGTCACTACGCGGCTCAGCAAGAGTAGGTAAGTGAAGTGGCCAGCCATTGCTGCCTTCTCTTCTTCATCTGATGTGCGGTCATCGTCTGGTTGGCACGGAGTGCCCCGGGACCCACCTGCCCGAGAACTTGTGCGCCAGGCCGGGAACCTGCGCGTGAGGGCCGGGAACCTGCGCGTGAGGTCCGGAAACTGTGCGTGAGGTGTCCGGAACCAGCTCATACATGTTGTGGTTCTTCTCCTGACAAAAAGGCAGAGTCAGAGCTGGCATTCGAGGGAGTGAGGGAGGGAGGTGATGAGGGCGGTTTTGCGCAGGTAGAGTAGTGGATGTGTCTGGTCGTCGCGCAGAGTGAGGACGCAGGAAGTGGAACGGCTGGATCTGCAGGTGGCAGGGTTGAGGAGGAGAGGGACCAAACAACGGTTGAGGGCAAGAGTAAGAGGGACGACCATGCCGTACTGCCGGAGCATTATCTGAAGGGGTTAGAGGAGAGGTAGCAACGAAGCACGATGCTCATGGGAAGGAGACTGACACTCTCATGGGGCGCTACAATGGGGATGCCGACACGCTTTATGCCACTGTCACACTGGTCTTCTCTCCTCTCTCTTCTTCGCTCCTCTCTTGCATCTCCTTGCTTTCCTGTCGCCCTTTTCTCTTCGTCATCCTCGCCTTGCACTGTCGTCCCTTCTGTCGTCTCTTTCATCTTTACCACCCCGCTCCTTTCTTATTTCTCCTACCTCTCCCCGGCTCCTCCCCACTCCAGCTGCTCCCCGCGGAACGCACGGCGGCCACCACCCCACAGTCGCTCCTCCACTGCCCCCCTTCACCTTGTCCTTACCGTCCACACCCTCGCCCAATCGCTCCCCCTCCCCCAGATGATTTGTCACCACCAGTCACTGGCACCATCATTCCACCGTACTGGCTCCTGACATCGACTTTAGGTAGCAAAGAAACTGATTGTATCATGGAGTTCTGTTTGTAAACGGACTGCTGGTGAAGAACGCTGGTGAAATAAGGTGACGTGTGGACTGAATCAACGGGCTGAAGTGGCAACGGAGTTTGGGGTGAGCGTTGGTTTGAACGGGCGTGAGACGGAGCTCGCGATTTGTGCTTGAAAATTGCCTTTGTTGCCCTCTTTACGTGCTCAAAGACTCTATTCCCACCTCGAACGTGATCGATTTGAGGCAGAAACTTCGACGGATTCGACATTATCATTCCAGACACAACAGACCACTGGGCACTCGACCGTCTGTCAACCATCACTAGGCTTTGTTCCTCGGGTGGTATTTCTGATCCATTTCTTGTGTTTTCAGTTGGGGTATCCTCAATCACGTTTTCCTCAAGTTGCTGTGTGGGCGGTTCAGCATTGGTGGTACTGGATACCTGTGTGTTGACTTTCTCGCTGGTGGTTCTGCTGTTGTCTGGAGGTGGTGGGGAGCTGTTGGAGATCTGGTTTGTCGAAGATGCGGTCGGGTTGGATTTCAGGTTGGTTGTTTTCGAGTGTGGTTCTAATTTGGAAGCATTGTTCGAGTTCGTTAGTTCTTTCGAAGCCTCTTCGTTAATTTTGCATTGATTGTAGAGGCTCTTGGTGTGATTGTCGTTGAGCGATTTCTTGTCTTCCGGCCTAAAAATGGGCACATCACACATTATGCATGCAACAAATAGTTCAGTGTGTATTAAAAAGCACACACAGTATGAAATCACAGGGGTAAACCAATAGTATTAGCTACTCACAATGTTATTGTATGCCAACGGGTGCTGTAAAATAACCAGGAGTGACTTTTTTTGTATGTACAGTAGGCACACCAAAGCGTGTTTTAGAGACCAAAGCAAAAGCGGTACCGCTAGCCAATTTGCTGTAGCTACACCCACAAAACAAAGCTGATCCGTTATTTACTCACTTCATTGCTACTCAGAAACGCATCTGACTCTTCTCAGTCGAAAGAAGGCATGGGAGGGTAGGAGAGACGACGAGCAGACACACGGCTGTATTAAGCTGTCTACGCTCGATCGTTCGATCTTCTTTCGATGCCTCGGTACGGTATGGAAATTTCTACCACCACGCCATCAACGCTAGATTTAGGAATAATTACGCAATGCCCCCCACCATAACCTAGTATGCCTCTCGCGCAGAACGTCTGGCCGCGCATGCGCACAAAGTGTAGGTGGAATGAGAGCACCAAACTCTACCTGTGATAAAAATGATTTAGGCCAATACTGATGGGACATAAACATTGCGAAAGAAGGCATGGGAGGGTAGGAGAGACGACGAGCAGACACACGGCTGTATTAAGCTGTCTACGCTCGATCGTTCGATCTTCTTTCGATGCCTCGGTACGGTATGGAAATTTCTACCACCACGCCATCAACGCTAGATTTAGGAATAATTACGCAATGCCCCCCACCATAACCTAGTATGCCTCTCGCGCAGAACGTCTGGCCGCGCATGCGCACAAAGTGTAGGTGGAATGAGAGCACCAAACTCTACCTGTGATAAAAATGATTTAGGCCAATACTGATGGGACATAAACATTGCACAATAGGGGGTCAGTCCTTGAACATTATATATATCCACATCTCGAAATTTCTTCGAATGAAGAAACTGCTATAGCCGAGAGGATAGGGAGAGGGTATTGAAGACGCAAGGTTCAGTTATTGATTGTGCAACTGTCACTGATGTCTGCAAACTCCGTGGAAGGTTTGGACTGGGGAAACGGTAGCTGTTCGTGTGTTTCATTCGTGGAGTGGGGGTTGCTGAGGAGACACACCACTGACAAGAACAGCAGTTGTAGCTGCATGATCAGTTGTGTCTATGGTAGGCACGGCCCACTCATTGTCGGAGCTGTGACAGCTGACGTCTGAGTCGAACTGTTCTGGAGACGGACTGCGACTGGGGATTCCAGGGACCGGGGAAGAAGATCGGGTATTAGGGGAGGGTCTTTGCTCATGTAGCTCGTTTACAGAACCTTGTTGACACCTGGGTTCGATGCCCGAGGAATCCTGTTCACATTGAGGGGACGGCAACTGTTCAAGTCTCCCCCTTTTGATGTATGGTGGAGGGAAAGTTGTGTTGCCACTGACAAGAACAGAAGGTGTAGACCGGTTATCTGCAACGTCAACGGCTGCTGTGAAAAACTCACTGTCTGAAAGGTGTCTGCTAATGTCCGATACGAATTCCGAAGAACTACTACGACTGGAAATGGAAGAGAACTGTGTGGAGGGAAAACGGTCGTTAGGTGAGGGTCTTTGATGCTGCAGCTCATTTGTGGAGCTCGGTTGACAGCCCTGTTCATCAATAGCAGGTGCAATTGGAAGTGACGGAGGTGCAGAAAGATCCAGATGTGATGATGGAGGATTTGAGCGTGAGCGGGAAGAAGACGATGACGTTGAACCGTTACGCTCTGAATATGCTCTGGGTGAGGACTGGTTGGGTGCAGAGTTTCGTGAGTCAGTGTGAGACGAATTGCCTGAGTCAGACAAGTACTGCTGGGGTCCTGGTTGTTGGATAAGGGAAGAGATGCTGAGGGAGTTTTCTGGGCTTGAGCTAGGCGATCGAGGACCTGCCACACCAGCAAAGCATTCGATCTTTTTTGCCTTGGTTTCAATCTGACCGTTTGCAGTAGACTGCATCTGCTGATAGTAAGAGTTGGAATTTGCGTAGTCTTGCTGGTGTGGTGATTGTTGTGGGTTATATTCAGAGCCGGGAGAGAGATTGTCGTTACAGTCTTGGACACTTGGCATTAAATGAGGACCTACCAACAATACTGCATCTTCTCTCACCCGTGTGCCGTTTACTGTTTCAATTTGGCTGTTTGCGGGCCAGCCTTCATCGCTATCCGGTGTAGTTTGCGAGGATTCGCTACTGCTTTGGTCTTCTTGGGAGGAAGTAATGCTAGGAGTAACTTGGGAAGGAATCGCGTCATTGAGAGGAGAAATTTGCTGTTCTTCAATGCTACAAGGAGGACCAGTTTCTTCTACTGGTTGGAAATACGGAAGAGAGAGGGGTGGAGATAGTTCAGCGTGTGGTGATGAGGGAGGCGTTAGTTCAGCGTGTGGTGATGAGGGAGGCGTTATTTCAGCGTGTGGTGATGAGGGAGGCGAATTGGTAGCGGGAGAGGAGTCTGAGACTAGGGAGATAGAGTGTGCTGTTTGGCCGTGCTGTGAGTAAGAGACGGAGTGAGACAAGTTGCCAGAGTCCTCAGATGAGAAAGGTTGTTGCACTACCTCCTCTCGATCGAAATCTTCATCACCGGATGAGATGCTGTCATGAGAGTTTTGAGGACTCAGGCTTGGAGTGCGGGGATCTGCGTTGCTAGAAAAGACACGGACATCAGTGGTGGAGACGCGACAACCATTGTTTTGGAGGTTTTGGCATTGAAATGGAACTTCTATTCCATGAAACTTGAACACTTCATCGTCTAGCTCGGTTGCAGCCGCAGAAATTACAGCCGACCCCTTTTTGAATAGCATGATAGCAGTGTTGGCCAAGTCAGCAGCACTAGTCTGCAATTCATCCTCATCATTCAGATTTTTATCTGGTTCAAGTTTCGACTCCTCAACATTAGCAGTGACAGTTAGAGAAGGACGCGTCATCTTGGCCAAGTTTGGAACTTTCGACTGCTGGGGATACTCCGAAAACGAAGAGTATATTGTGGTATAGTCCTTGTTGAGAATTACATCATCATCATCATCAGTGTGAATCCTTTTTGAATGAGCAGATATCTTATGTAAACTTTCTCTGAAACTGGAAAAAGCGTCGCGAACAGTGCTTCTCCGTCTGTGTTGTAATAAGTGCCGTCTTTGGGTGGTAAACCCAGAGTTCAGGCAATGGCGTTCGTTAGGAAATGAAAACAAACTGTCTTCTGCCTCACCTACAGCAGTGCCAATTGTGAGTGCTTGAAATCCATTACCATGCAAAATCAAATTGACAGTGTCGGTCAGGTATACCATGTCAGTATCAGATACACTAGCTGTTTGCATTTCTGAGTTTAGGAGTTTACTAAGAACAGCCTGCCCTCTCTTTGTCCTGAAGGCTAGCAATAGAGCCACCATCTCCTTGTCGCTGGAAGTAATCACCTTTGACGGGAGTTCTAGTGGAGAGTAGACTGCATGGAGTATAGTCTTAAATATCTTGCTCCCAATTATGCATATAATTCTATCACGGGAAATGGTGATAGTAACATCTCGAGTAATCTCTTTCTTGACCCTATGACGATAATATGTTGCCATGCCACTGAATGCTAGCCTGGCTTGATTTACTGCTTGGGAGTCATTTTCATAACATTTTTCTTCTAGTTCATTATTTGGAATTCGATTGATGCATATATTTCTCAGGAAGTTGCTCTTCATAGAGTCCTTATTCTTCTGTAAAATGTTAACTTCATTAGAATCGTTCAAAGTTTTGCTAATACTTTCATTTGACTCTATCTTTGGTTCAATAGCTTCGTGAGGAGGGAGATCAAATAGTGTTCTGCTTGGAATTATGGGGTCACTGTAGGTGATTACGTTACTATGGGAGAAAAAGAAAATGACTATAACTGAGGAACTGAGTAATTATTATTAGTGATGTGCAACTATAAGCATTTTCCTGTATGGGATATGTCTCTAGCGTGAGGGACACCAGACCATTTCTCTCCTGATACAAGACTATGCAATAATTACGTGGGAAACACGTAATGTATGGGGGGTAATCAGTGCCAAAACCACCTTTTGCGCCTTATGTGGTCTTGAGTAGCAGCCCTTTATGTAGATGATATGGTGAGTTTGACATTATGTAGTGGATTGTACAACATACACATTGTGTAGCACACTTTACATAATGTAGTGCATTTTCATTTATTTTTAGCTTCAGCTATATATTTTTATGGTGTGAGTTTCATTTGTTATTACTGTTAAGTTAATTTTTCATTTTATGGTAGCCTATGCATTATGTAGCTTCCAGGGGGTGCAGGTGGGCGGCCCTTTCCATAGCCCCGGGAGTCCTGCCCTCATCCGTCCTCGGACAGGCAAACGAAAGCATGAACCCACATGCTTAGCTCTTTTTCTTAGAGGGCCAACCCAGCTATATACCATCTTGCCCCTTCTCAACAAACAACTGCGCTCAACCAGCGCAGAACTAGCGAATTGCCTTCGAGGGTCTACGTGCGACCTCGCTGAGGCGGGGGTAGGAGACAAACTCAGGACATTCAACGCGCTACGAGCTATACGTATATAGCCTCAGCCAGAGCGAGCCAGTACGCAGTTGTAAAAGTTCAAAGTTCATTCGGTACTGCCGCCCGCGGCCCCCATAGTCTCATGCTCAGACCCCGCCCTCGCTCAGAGCTAGCTAGCTAGGGGGGGGTCTGGTGACTATTATTGTTGTGATTGTGCTGACTCGTATTGCCGAGTGCATGCACAGAAAAGCCCGTTTTCGTTCGAGGACACGCGGAATCCACGGAGCTGCGTTACGATCTATTACATAACATCATGTGATATTTCACGCTCGTAGCAAATACTGCAATCTGATTCGGCGTCTCAAAAGTAAGACTGTCGAGTCAGCACGTACACGCTCGTGCCCCCAGACTCCGCCCTCCAAGAGAGGATGGCTGGGTGTGCGCATGCGCATAGAATTGTATGACGTTGAACAGAGTAACAGCAGTGCAGTAATGAACTTTCCTGCTGGTTGTCAGAGGAGTAACTACATGAGAAAGTTGCTACATAATGCCAAACTTACAAGCTAAGACAAGACTTACCACATAATGTAAAGTGTACTACATAATGTCAAACTCCCCATTCATCTACATAAAGGGCTGCTACATAATGTGCTCAAGACCACATAAGGCACAAAAGGTGGTTTTGGCACTGATTACCCCCCATACCGGACACCCTCGCCTCGCCGTTTCTTCTCCGCAGCGTGGGACAGACACGCGAGACTCTCTACGGTTATCTACGTGTGGGCTCTTTCTAGGTGTATATACCACCTACCTGCTAATGTGCAAAGCTATAGGCCTAGCTTGCGCGCCGCGAAAAGTAACTCAAAACGCTTTCCTCGAAAATTCTTCACGGGAATAGCTTTAACTCACTTCATGATCTGGCCTAAAATCAAGAATACAGGAGGAGACAGACAGGAGGCCACGCCAGGCACTGTCGTTGGTGGTCGGCGACACAGCAACTATGTTATTACGCAACACCAGATGATGCAATCGGAAAATTTTGCGCTCGCTTACGGGCAACAA
The DNA here is from genome assembly GCA_030341885.1 of Geodia barretti. NCBI lineage: Eukaryota > Metazoa > Porifera > Demospongiae > Tetractinellida > Geodiidae > Geodia > Geodia barretti. The sequence goes on from CASHTH010001768.1 coordinate 25,497, forward strand.
CGTTTGACACCACTTTTGATTTTTTTTTTTTAGGATAAGGAACAAAACGGAAAAAAAGGACAAACAAAAAAAGAATACACAAAACAACACAAATTCAGTATTTTAAGTGACAAAAACAAATAAGGGAAAAAAGAACAAAAAAACCCAAAAAATGCAAGAACACAAAACAGCACAAACAAGGAAGTCAAATTACACCGTCTAAAGAGGGAGCAAGTTGTGGACAACGATGAATCTAGGCAGATGCGTTTCCCCTCCAGAGCAATATTGCTGGTAGAGATGACGAGTCAATTCAACTGGAGAGATCCCCAAGCGCTGGCCCAAAAGACGGCCTAGGCTGGAGATCGTTTCAGCAGCCATGTCACTCACGCCACCTAGGGACTCTATGGCGAGGGGGATGAAAGTGATGAAAGTGATGCCAACGGCCTGGCAGGCAGCACCGTGAGAAGCAAACTTTCTCTCCTCGGCAACCAAGAGAGCGTGGCCCTGATTTTCTGCAGCACCCCGGACGGTTGATTGCTGCAATGTGGAGCTGACAATGACATCCAGAGCAGCTGGGCGGCCCCTTTTCCAGCAGGGGAGGTAGATGTCGGCAGGCCGGCTCTGGGTACCGGGGACCAGAGAGGGGACTTCCCTTCGGGGCGCCAAGGCAGCTGACTGAGCTGCTGAAAAAACTGCATCCCGAAGGAAGTTATGTCGGAGGATTCTATCACAGTTTCCTCCGCAACCCACTTGATGGTCCCCGAAGGGGTCGGCGACGGCATGACAAACGGGGCACCTTAGACCCTCCTCGAACATCTGGAGACCCAACCAGTACTGCAGGCAGAATCGGAATTCCCGATCCAGAAGGTGGAGGCCCAGGGCAGAGGATGGGACGACATTTAACCAGTCACCTGCATGAATAGCTCCAGAGAGGCTGTGTTGACTGTGGGGTACGTCGGTATCCTGAATGGACACCCAGTCAGTTCTTGCTGCGGGCAGGACCAGAGACCTAATGGCGTCAGGGAGGTGGACGGGGGCTTGGCGGTGTGCCCCAGGATCCTTGAAATTAGGGATCTGCATTGAAAAAAGGAAGCAATATAGGTGGCAGGGGCATGTAGTGTATTATAGTATTATGCAGAAGAAAGAACCAGTATAATATTACACAGATGGTGCTACACAAGACTGTTCTAATTGTAGACCTGCTGTGTTGAATAGGATCTGAGAGAACTGATATTCGGATCAGTTAGTGCACCGTCGTTCAACGCTGAATGGAGACGTCAAGACTTCTCCTTCTGCGAGCTTCCTGGTCTTGAATATGGACTGGTGCAACATAAGGTAAAAGAGCATCATCATTTCTCCACCTAGTCCTTTAAAATGACCTTCTGAATAAAGGATGCACCTCTCTATTAAAGACACTTGGTTCTACCCCATACTAATCGTATTACCTCCTATTAGGGGACACCTCTGAGTAAAGGACACTTTCATCCCAAGGTGTCCCTTACTCAGAGATTTCACTGTATATAATTGAATCCTCAATCAACTGTAATACATAGGGAGGCCCGTGTGGTGTGATGGCCTGCATCCAGGCATATCTCCTCAGACATCTACTGTTCAGTGAAGGTCCCCGTCACATGAGGTAAAAAGGTGAAATAGAATGAGAATCACACCATAAGACACAGTCCTATTAATACCATGTGGTATGACATTGCCGGTCATGGCATGCTAAGTGAGAGTATACTGTGCTATAGCACAGCATAGTGGTTTGAGGTGTACCTTTGTGTTGTGTTGTGTTGGTTGTAGATTCGATACCCCTACCAGCTGAGTTGCCTGGTAGCTCAGTTGGTAGAGCGCTCGCGCTAGCACTGCAGAGTGTCGTGTGTGTTCGAATCCCACCTAGGGCAGCTCTTTTATCTCTTGGAAAAAAAGAGCTGTCCTGGGTGTAGTTGATTTGTTTGTTGTGCCTATGCCTTTCTACCTCATAGTTTTCACATGCACCAGACAAATCATACTGCGAGGCATGATTTGAAGAGACCTCTTTGCCACGTGTGTACACTAGGGCGGTGGCTCTTGAATAAACACAAGTGACATTTTGTGCTTTGTGGCAACACAATAGAATACAAGTCGATGATTTTGATTGCATATGTATCCTGTTTCCTCACGAGGTCATCACCATTGACTCAGAACAAAGAAACACAGCTCTAGTGTCAGCCTCTGACCGATATTCTGTGGAGGTGCGGTCAACAGAGCGGGACAGCTATTGTTGCTCTTCCTCCTTCTGCTCATAACTCGAGACCCTCGTCGACACTTCTGCCTTCTCGGTCCTTACATTCCTGACCATATCACCGAGCATTATAGTAGTACAATAGCTGTATATATGTGGATGTATAACCTTCTATGGTAAAGCATATATGCACGTAAGCATTGGCTAATGTGTTTTGTACTGTTTTCTGCAGATAGTCTTATACAGTTTCTCCAACAGCACTACTTTGGAGGATTTCCTATCATCACATGTTTTCCTTGTAAGGTGTTAATGAATTCAATTGCCAAATCTACGTTTATGTCTTTCTTTGATGTGGGGAAAACAGCAGCCATAGTATCCACACAAACCGTTAGTAATTTGTACCTACTATGCTATTGTTGCTCTTCCTCCTTCTGCTCATCACTTGAGACCCTCGTCGACACTTCTGCCTTCTCGGTCCTACATTCCTGACCATATCACCGAGAGGGTATGCATTATAGTAGTACAATAGCTGTATATATGTGGATGTATAACCTTCTATGGTAAAGTTATATATGCGTGGCATGTGTATATATAATGTTTTTGTACTGTTTTCTGCAGATAGTCTCATACAGTTTCTCTGACAGCACTACTTTAGAGGATTTCGTATCATCACCGCTGCTGTCTCAAATGTAGGGCTCCATGGCAGTAGTTGACAGTACCGTCCGGCGCTCACTGCCTCTTTTATGATGCGCTGGCCGCACGTAAACACCTGGGTTACCCCCTCGTTAGTTATTCCCCTCCTTATATCCCCAGCTAGTTAGCTATACACCTACACACGCGCATGCCCAGTGGCGCCAATGCATATATTGGCCTCTGAATCAAGATTGAAAAATGAATTTGGGTCTAAAGAATGATTGACGCAAAGAGAAAATATGAGTGATCAGTGGAGCAACTGATAGAAAAATGAGACGAGAGAGCATACATTGATGACTGAGATGTATAGCTATACATCCCACGCCACCTGCGAAACCTCTTTCAAATGAGAGCTGAATAATTCAAGCTGAAGCCAAACGAGATCTCGGAATCATCAATCACTCCTACTGACCAGTTAGTTTTCTTCTTCACTTGAAATCGTGCTGTCCTCCTCCTCACTAACACGTTCTTCGTTGACAATAATTGCTGGTTGCACTATGTCGACGTTCTGGCTGACCTGCTGTTGAAAGTTCGGGAGGAGATTGTGGGGAGCTTGGTATCCACAGGCACCGGAAGAATTCCCATCTTGCTCCTGAGCAGCATCAGGACCTCCGTTGTCTCGCTGCGGATGACTTTGTCCTGAGACGAGCACGTGCACATCTGACCCACATTCATTACCGATCCCAAGTCATCACTGTAGTAGGGCGGAGTGTGAGAATTTTGCAGCTCAGTGTGAAAAGCGCTGTGCGGTGAATGCTTGTGCATCGAGGCTGACTTGTTTTTTTTAAAGGACTTCACTGTTTTCATCGGTGACGGTGGGCCAGGAAAAGGTGGTCCTCCCGAGCACGGGTGGTGTGTATTAGCTTTCGGAGTCATCTCTTTTGGTTGTTTTGGAGGCACCACACATTCAGACCCAGACACCTGTCCTTGAGCAGACTCCTCCTTTGTTGCTTTAAATACTGGCTTACAATCGTTCGGTTCATCTCCTTCTGGTTCAAAGTGTGAAGCAGCACTAGTAGCAGCTTGTGGGGATTGCAAAGGCAAAGATTCAGGCTCATGTAGTGATGGCTGTTGCTCGTGTGGTGAAATTGGTGTATTCGGAAAAGGCAAAGATTCAGGCTCATGTAGTGATGGCTGTTGCTCGTGTGGCAACAGTGGTATATTTGGAAAAGGCATGTATGAAGGGGCATCCACTGGAAGCATCTGCGGCAACTCATACTCATGTATAGTTGAAAGTCGAGGCCTACGGCGTCTATCACTAAGCTTTCTACGTCGCTTTTTCTTCTTACTCGTGCCTCCTTTCCCCTCTTCCTCCTCCTCGTTTGAATCCGATTGGGATGTGGAATCCTCTTCCTCCTCTCGTCTCCTCCCCCCATCACCACCCTCTCGCCCACCCCCTCCTCCACTACTCCCTGCCCCTCCTCCCCCCGGACTTCCACCGGTAAACCGTTCGCTTCTTCTTCCTCCCATCATACCCTCATCATTTGAGCCACTCGGCAACCCTCCAGACGATTTAGCTCTCCCATAACTGGTCTTCTCATCCGGGGGTACCCTCCTGCCATAATTCCCAGCCCCCGAAAGGAGCTCCATAAACACGAAAAAGACAAGAAATAAGACCTGCCTGTTGATCCTTCGCAAAACGATAAAGGCGACTCTGCCATGCTGTTTCGTACGTTCCAAAAAAGCTTCGAACTCAATCAGAAGGCAAAAGAATATAAAAAGCAGTTGAAAGTGGAACTGTTGCAGTAAGTTGAAGGCAGGAAGACTGATTTCCCCTCCTGCTGTCTGGTAGGCGTAAGTGGCCAGAGGTAAAATCAGAGGAAGACAGTGCTTTTGTGGAAGGTTGTACAAACTAGGTGGGCCAATTGATTTGGGTAGCTGAAGACAAGCTGAATCGACAGAAATGGGTACTTTCGAGTGCGAATCCACACTGGACAAGACAATTTTGTTACCCTGATCAAGTGCAGAATTTTCTAAAATTTGACCTGTGATATTATGTTTGGGGACAAGGACTGTGTGATACTTCAGCCTAATGTCATTGCACAGTTGGCTAAGCTTCAACGTTTCAATGCCTGTTTGATAACTTTCCCTGTACAATAGAGCTTCCTTTCCTCCCTGGTTGTCAAAGAAATGTGGCCTATTGAGGCTGCTGTCAAGATCGAAACGGAGGTCACGGCTCAAAGCAGCCCCAATATTGTAGGCACTTTTGTAGACAAGCTGCATTCGGAGAAGTGGGGGCATTATTGTAAGATTTATTAACAGATGAAAGATCTACTCGAGTCCCGAAGTTTGCGAGGACGGAGTTTGGAGGCTGGTTTTGGATATTTCTGTTTGTTGACTGTTGTCTATAAGTGACTGACCGTTGCTGGTTTCTTTCGCTCCAGTAATAATCTGGCCATTTTCAGTGGTTTTGGAACTGGGTGCCTTTCGTTTGACGCCTCGACTATGCATCATAAGCATGTGCTTCTAGTACCTAACCAATTCGTCAGGTCGTGGTATACACCAAGCATGGCTCCACCATAAAAGATGTGTGAGTGCAGTATGACCATGACCCTACTAATCATCACAATACACAAACAAACCCTATACTTACCTCATTCTGCTCCAGTGGATAGTGGTTCGATGGGGGGGGGGGTTTGGCGCGGTGAACAAGGCCCTCTGGGGTGGAAAAAAACATTGTGTGGTTGGCGGAATGACTTTAACGCGCTTTGGCGGTATGAGGCTATCTACGCGCACGATCAGCCGTGGCACTCATTAGGCCGGCTACTCGGTCATTTGCGCTCAGCAGTGCATGATCTCTGCACCTCCAGCCGTCACTCTGAATTAGACTCCTGGGTGGAGAGTAAGAGTGTGCGAACGCACGTCCATCGGGCCAGAGCAACATAGAGGAGCTGGAGACGAAGCGCCAGAGACCCCCGGCTGAGGAACCGGAAACGCGGCCCAAAGCCCCCCAGGGTTCCAGACCCCCCCGCCCCCTTACCAGGACCCCCCCCCCCCCCCCGCTCTCAGTTTTCCCGCCGACCCTACCCCCCCCCCCCAGAATCCCCCCCCATACCCCGACCCAGACCCCAACCCCCCCCCCCCCCCCCCCCCCCCAGACCCCACAAATACCCCCCCCCCCCCCCCCTCCCCCCCCCCCACCGCAGCATAACAACCGCCCTCCCATACGATTACAACGCCCGCGACCACCCCCCAATCGCCTCGCACCCCCACCCCTCTCCCCCTGCCCCACCCACTCCCGCACCTCCTCCCGCCCCTCACCCCCACTCCCTCCCGCCATCTTCGTCGATGTGGTCGCACCCTTCCCCCTGCCGCCGTCGTCCTCCGTAACCCCGTTTGCACCCATACCCCCCCCCTTCCCCCCCCCATCCCTCCCCTGGCCCCGCTGCTCCCATTGCTCCTCTCCCCTCGCCACGATGTGTTGCTCCTTCCCCTCCCCTGTTGATAACCGGTGTGTTTAGCCCCCCATCCCCCTCCCAGACCTCCCCTGTATGTTGATGAACTGCACTACACTACTACGCGGGCCCTGTATTATTAAGCGCACCGTCGTTGATCGCATGCGGCCTGTAGTCCGGCAGTTAGTCACCCATCATCAATTGCAGTATGCTCGTTAATTCTGAGGTGAGTGGTAGGTGGCAATCCTAGGGGGCGTTCGTGAAGACTGTCCCCACGAAGGAATGACACCCGAAAGTTGATGTGCAATGCTCAAATCCCCGCAACTATCGAAACCGTCGGGGGGTGGAACCTGTGTGGGCTCGTCCGTTTGCTTGGAGATACCACTTTGGGGTGAGCAGTGAGGCTGTTGGTACTGTGTGGCAGGGTAGAGGAGGTCAGAGGAGAGAGCAGTGAACAAGGATACTGATGATTCACCGGAGGGGCAGGGTAGGCCTCTCCAGGATAGACAACCGGCGCCGGGGTGCGTGGCACCGGGGTGCCCGTGGCAGATGAGAGGCTCGCGTCCCACGTTGGTTTCGTGCACGCTATTCGACCGATCAGGATCGTGGATGTGTGGGAGCTACTCGACTGGCTCCAGGAACAGATGCGAGGATGTGTACCGATGGGGCTCGTTGTCAGCATCCAACAAGGGGTTGACTTCTGGTACCTTACAGGTTGTTAAGTGATAGGTGTACAAACGTCCAGCATTACTGTGCAGCAGAAACATAGAGTTTAGGGCTGGATTGCATAAATGCGCTCATGGGGGGGGGGCGTCTGTCGATGACTGTTGACGGCAGTTGGTGTGGGGCGGTGGGGGGTGCAGTTGAGGGGAGGGCGTGAGATAGGGAGTGGGGGGTTTGGGGGTGTGTGTTTGGGGGCCGTTGAACGATACATTGTGGTGTTGGTTTGGAGTGTCGTGGGGGGGTGGATCCAGGAGGGGGTGGGGGGAGGCGAGGTCGTACGCTCCTCTCCCCAGCTCTCGTCATCCAACAAAAGCAAACCACGCTCACGAGTTGAGCTTTCTGTTCAACAGAACGCTCTTACGGCTTGCAGTGATCATTATATACTGACTCTGCCCATTGCTAGACAGAGGCTCCTGTCGCGGCGTGTCGTTATATTCGTGGTTTGTACATTTTGGGTAATTTTGATTTAACTTCAAAACAATTTTCAACAGAATTTTCAATGTTGTAGTCGTCTTTCTCTTTGTAAAGTTTATAAATGGTTGTTTATTATTTTTCATTGTGAAAGTGTTCGCTGAAGTATGGGAAATAAAAATCAAAAAAAAAATGGCTTTCAAATTGAAAAATGGATGTTTTACTTTAACTTTGTATATAATATGTTGTAATACTACGGCATGTGACGTTCTTATTTTGCATCCTACCGTTTTGTTGCTTGCGGGGATAGCTGATCACACACAATCTGCTTTGAAGTTGCACTCTGAAGCTCTGAATACACCTTCAAACTGATGTCTTCACTTGCGCCTTGTGCCTTGCTATATACATTAAACGACAAACATTAGTGCATACAAAATGATAATTCCAGAGATCTGATTGGTTGGGTGAATAATAACGTAAATAAACACTCATACAATAACTAGATGTCCCTGTATCAAGCTGGACTGTGAGGTTTCGGCCAGGAAGAAGATGGACTAGGTAGGTGCAGGTCCAACTGTGTCTGCATCTAGGAGCAGAGACTCTGACTCAGTCCCAGAACTACCTGTCGACGGCCTGTTCTTCCTCCGGGCGATGGGGGTGGCTATTGTCGTGGGAGGTCCTAAACGTCTTGTGCGGGCCGACAGTCATTAGTGGAGGCAGGAAAGGTCTGGGGCAGGTCTAGGATGGGAGTTCAGACCGTGCCTGAAAAGGCCGTAATACCGGGCACCGCGGCTGGCGGGGGGCTCGTCTGATGAGGAGGCCATGCATACCGATTGACAAAATTTTGCAATGGGGGGCCGAGGGATGGCAGGACCATACGGTTTCTCCTCGATGCGAACAGGGGGGTTGAACCCCTGACTTAGCGAGGGATGTGCGGGGGCCCTGAACGGTGCCCCGACATGCCCAAAAACAGGTGGGGGTTTTATGTGTGTGGCTGGCGTCTCAATCCTGCGATAAGAGCAGGTTGTGATTAGAGGGTTTCTGTTGGCGGCAAAAGGGGCTCAAGGAGGCCGGAAGGGACTGGTGCACGTCGGGGTGGGTTGCAAAAATGTCGTCAAAGTGGTTTCCAGCGAAAAATGCAAGTTGATTAGGATCCTCGCCGACGCATGGCCACGGGGTTTTTAGCGGTGGAGGGCAAGGTGGTGTGGTGTCGGGGGGGGGGGGAGTTGTTTGACCCTGGGGCTCTGCAACGGAGCTGGCTACGGTGACGAAGACGGATGTATTCTGACACAGCCCAGGTCGCTGGAGAACTTTCTCGTCTATCTTTGCTCTACATAGGAAACCTCGTTGCAGCTCCCTGTTTCGCATCTTCGGAGAGTGGCACTCACGGTAGCCAGGATCCTACCTAGAGGACGGGCGGGGGCCACCGGTAGGGTTTCCTGAATGCATCTTTATTCTTTACTACGCCGGTCCGGGGTCAAAAGGAATTGGGGGGGAAGATGGACTGAAGGACGACATGCAAGCTGAGATGGTGGAGCTATTGGTGATTGCATTCACATTCGGGCAGAACTTCGATGAGATCAGTGACGTGGATCCAATTGCTCCCCCCGGCGCCTTTAGAATGCGTTTGGGGGGGTCCTACGCCATGGGGGGGGGGGGGGGCGAAGCAGGGGGTGGTCTGGTTTTATCACCACCTGTGAACACAAACAGAATTGTCTCTAAATATTCAGTAAAAATGCACGAGGCCTGGCTGCGCATAATCGATGTGCCAACATGCACGGTGTTGGGTGAAAAAGCCCAAAAGCCTCATACAACTTCATTGTATGGTCCACATAATATGTTGTGCGCAATAGCTATCTCATGCAACATTATGTTGTGTCCACCCATCATACCCATACATTGCAAGTCGCATGCATGATTACTTGCAACAGAGTTGAAATTCGCATCGTCACCAAAAAGTCACCGTGACTAATGCACTCCAAGGCACTTCGATTCAAACAGTAACATCACCGTCTATATTTTCATGCCACAAACCTAAACACGACAATACTAACCCCACTGTGTGCTGCATGTGTGGGGGGGGGGGGAACGTGGGGGTTGGGGTTATGGGTGGCCGTCATGGTCGACTTAACGAGGTGTGCTGCTGTGATGTCTGGTGCGAGAGCAGTCTTGCGCAATAATCAAAGTTCACATATTATGGGTGGTCGCTGAAACATAGCCCTTGAGCCTCATAGAGCTCAAAAAGACGTCCTGCAACACTGTTCAGGAGAGATAAACAATTAACTAAATAGCTCCGCTATAGCTATATAGCTTACTTGATCTAGCATCAATTAATGTACTGGTGCCGTCGAGATCGAAGGATGATGAGGGGTGCGGTGGACGTGGTCCTGGGGGGTTTGGGTTGGGGTGCTCAGGGGGGGGTTCCTGGTGTTGGGTGTTGCTCGTATATATGCACACCTCCCCGTCCGTTTTGTTTTATACGCACACAGCCGCATGTAAATCCTGGGTTTCTCCCTGGTATTCCCAACTGTCGGTCCTGCTAGATAAGTCACGTGTCTCTTTTTCACTCTCTCTTCTTCTTCCTCCTCTCCCTATTTTCAGTCACCAATGTCAGGCCATGATGAAACAATCTGGGGAAAAAAAAAAAAAAAAAAAAAAAAAAAATACTGTGGGCTTCGTATAGCTCCTCTTTGTTTTTCATGCAGCTTGATGTTGAATATGAATATACTTCTCTTTGCCTAGCAGTCTGTTACCAAATGTCAAGATACGTAGGGATTACGAGGCTCGGGATGTGTCTTGCAGAGAGTGGCATTTTTCCGGGCCATTGAAAAATCGGTTGATTAAGTTCTCTCGCTCTGGGGGGCAAGATTTCACGTTTTTGTGGTGTATCTGTTATATAGTGAGGGAAGAGGTTGTTTCTCACCCGGACTCGTGGGCCCACTTATACCTATAATTATAAAAGGTTTTTATGTTGTTGTTATAAAGCCGCATGCGTCGCAGGATGTTCATACATGAATGTATTGAAAAAACCACACCTGTGAAGTATGTGAATCTTTACAATTGATTTGTAATGGAGAGCAAAGCAATTCATGCTGTAGCCAACGAGATATGCGGAATTGTCGCTCACTCCTACTGACCGTTTGTTCGTTTTCTTCCTGCATTCGAGCTCGAGCCTCTCTCCGCTTCGGTAACAGGCGTCTCCGTTTACAATTCTTGCTGGCTGGACCTGTTTCGTCAGTCTGACCTGACCTGCTGGAGTGAAGTGTGGAAGAGTGCTCGTGTAGTTTGCTCCCACAGCGCACAGACGAACATCCCCTTCTTCTTGAGCTGGATGCGCTTCTCGCTGTTCACACTGTCTCGTTTGGATCCCTCGTCCGGAGACGAGTTCGTCGTCCGGCACAAATACCACCATGCTCATTTCCCGAACTCGTCATGGTTACTGTTAGAATCCAGATGGGTGGGAACTAACGATGGCTCAGGGTGGGAAGCAGCCATGCAGTCGAAGCTTTCCATCGAAGCTGATTTGGTTTTAGCGGCAAAGAGAATTTCACGTTTTCCTTTGCGACGGTTGTGGTTCAGGGCGAGTAAGTCTTTCGCGTGCACACTTCATTGTGATGCCCTCAAACGGTGTACCGGGTTCTCCTGGCTCTCTGGGTAGAAAGGCCCACTATTGGGTCGGAATCAGACCTTGTGTGATCTGACCCCGACTTCGGCTGGAGTGACGAAATGCCTGCCTTCGCGGTCTCCTTGTTCGTCTCTTTCTTCCTGTGCAGCATCGTCTACTGCTGCGCTGCTGCTGCAATATTCTGTGCACATGAGCAGCCATCCTTGGTGGGGTGTGGAGCATGCCCTCAGCAGCATTCAAGTTTTTGAGGCTGCAGCGTAGGGTCCTCTAGTTGCGGGGAAGGATTTTCGGCCGGCAAATGAGCTCGTGAAAGTGTTCCACATGGCTGTCATCTGGCTGGAAGAAGTGGGGTTCTAGGCGCAGGTGGTGGTAGTTTTCTGGAAGTATAGTGTAGCATCTCGGCAGGGATTCTTGGAGGAGCTACCACACTTTTCAGGTGAAGGAATGGGTGCCGGATTTCTTGTGCTTCTTGCTGGTGTCTTTTGGAATTCATCTCTCGTTTTGGGTTTACGGTGTTTACGTCGCGTTTTTTCTTTTTTCTGCGCGAGTCTCTTCGCTCTTCCTCCTCTTACATTTGAACTGATTTAACACCGTGCTCGTCCTTCCTCACGATGCGCTCCGCGGCCATCCCACTTCTCTTCACCCCCACCTCACTACTACGCGTCGCCCCCCGACCCCCACTCGAAACCCCCCCGCTCCTGTCGGCCCCCCTTGAAGACAGCTCGTCGAATTCAGCTTTGGGCATGCCTGCGATTGAAACCGCTTCCAACCACTCCGTCCGCAGAATTGGCAACTCTTCTGCGTAATTTGCTTGCTCCCAGCAAAGAAAAGCCTCGCTAATAGAAGATTAACTCGCTCTTGTATGCACAACAAATGCGTGGTTCCCCGTTTCTCTCTCCTCCAGAAGTGGCGAATAGTTGAACAAAATCCATGCAATCGCGTAGTACCGGAAGCCGATATAACCGGGATAAATTACGGGTGGGGATGAATAATTTCCCTGGTCACGTCTTAACATCTTGCTGCTCACCCTGGATGAAGTTGCTGGGGATTAATAATACTTTGAGAGAGCTTGTTTAAGCCTGGGCTAACGGACGTCAAATCGGTTTGATTAAGACTTAGATGTGACGACTTTAGTTCTGAATGCCACAAGAGGCCTTGTTTGTGGGTTGAGACAATCGGCAACTTGAGGAGCGCATGCACAAGGCGAGTTGTTCTCCTGTAACTTCCAGCGTTTTCAGATTTCTGGCGGCCGTTTTGTGGGAGGAAATAAGTGACTTCTCGTGTATAGTCTAATGACGAGTTAGGTCCTCCTCCGAACGGATACTTGCCTTGATACGCAATTAAAGAATACTGTGGGCCTTGGCCTGTTTGGTTTGGTGAGTCTCCTCCGGTGTCATTTTGTCTTCAGGCCCAACGGCATTTTCCTCCTTTTTCTAAACTTTTGCGAGTGGGGCTGTCGTTTGAAGAAGGTTATTAATCTTTGCCTGAAGCAAGTAATGCATAAGCGCTCTTGAGGGTGCATGTGTCGGTAAGATGTGATGGCGTATTTGTATGGTTTTTTATGTTGTGGGAGACTTGGGGGTGGTCGGAGTTTGGGATAGGCGGTCTTAAGTGAACTGTGGCGTTTCTGTTCTGGGGTAGCAAGATGTGAGTGACTTTGGAGGTGTGGTGGTTTTTCTGATGGCCAGTAGCAATTTGCTCACCAGGAGCTGTTTTTGTGCCTAAATAATCTGATGCAAGGAATAGTCTTGCATATTGAAAGTTTCAGAGTTATTATAATGGCCAACTACTGTGACAAATGCACGGTTCACGCGCTGTTTCTCTCCAATGCGGGCTGCCACAGTACAATACACAAACACGTCGACAGCGTAATATACCTCCATGTCTGATGGATGTGGGTGAAAGAATGTCCCTGTAAAAGAGAAAAACCGGCGCAGAAACGTTGCATAAAGCATGAACATGCAGTTCGCGCTTCGCGATCCAAGGCACAGCGCAGACACACTGTTCATCTGAGCGCGCCTTTCAGTGGCTCATAGTGTCTGCAGACTCACAGGGGTCCAGCTGCCCGCAAACTAGGCGGCGGCGACTGGCAGAGCCAGTGTGCTCAAAAAAGTCACAAGTTGGATGACCATGATAACGAGCGGTGGGTGAGTAACTATTATTAGCGCCCAAACGCGATTGCGGCACTGTGAAAACCGTGCAGAAAACTGTCACAAGTGCGTATACTTTGAATGGTAGGTGAGTGGATGCTACTGTCAGTAAGATAGTTCCACGAAGGAATGACACCCGAAAGTTGTGATGTGCAATGTTCTGCAGCACCCCAAATCCCGCACATCGAAGAAGAGATATCGGAACTCTCTGTTTCTTTGAAGAACCACGTTAGAATGAGGACTGTAAAACTGGTGGCAGGAGAGAAGAGAGAGAAAGGAAGGGAGAGAGAGTGGGAAGAAAAGAGGAGAGAAGAAGCAAGGGAAAGAAAAGGAGAGGGAGGGGGTGGGAAG
>CASHTH010001769.1:0-41905 GCA_030341885.1 Geodia barretti
ACTCGTTCAAGAATACACCCATCGTCACTATTAGGACGTCATTGGGGAATTCCCCTCTCCCTCGGGGCGACCGAGGTCTGGGCCAAAAGGGGCAGAGTGCGTGGAAAAGTCACGCCTGAGTGGTCAAGACTGGAAGCTGGTTCAGGCTGGCGACCGCCCGGGGAAGCGCGCAGAATCGACTTTGAGCACCTCACGTTCTTTTCACTTGACTACCGCCTAAACCCTGGAATGATGGGTATGAATTTACTAGCTGACCCGGCCGCCTAGTTAGTGATCGAGTCTTCTAGTGCACGATGGATGGATCGAAGCCGGCGAGTCGTGTGTTCCGCCTTGTCCGAGAGCCTTAATACATGTCTCAGCCAAAGCGAGAGTTACTGAGGCTTGCAGCTATAGCTAGGGTATGTGATTGTCACTATGGCAAAGCCCAAATTTGATTGTCACATTGGGCGAACCACATACACCTGGTCAGCATGCTCCGTGTACCCAGACAAGAAAACCCGTAACCTCTTCAACCTCAGTATCGCACTGACCCTTGGTGAAAGATGATCCATAATGTAATTGTCCACCATACACGAATCTTCTGTTACCACATGTACTCTCTCTCTCTCCATTCTGGATAAGCTCCTACGGCCGGACATGTTCAAAGAACTCAGCACATAAACTTCCCAGACTGAGGGAGGCAGTTCATAGGAGAGGAGGCGAGGCTGTAGATTGAGAAGAGCTATTCGAAGAGGACATATGACTATGACTGGAAACCAGATTTGATCCTGAACCCCTTCTGAGAAACAAACAGTGATCATCTCTGATTCTGTACCGTAGCTAAGTAAATAGCAAGATGAAGAAATGTATACATCCGTTCATCACTGGGTTTTCCGTTCTTTGGCTGTGTAATCCTTCCTATATGTGGAGAGAAGTCGGTGTACGTGCTGATGATTTTTCCTGGCCATGGCTCCGCCATCGCTTGTCCACAGACTTATCTCCTGTGATTATCTCCTGCTATATTCACTCAACTCGATACCGTGTTCAAAGATGAGCTACTTTTTCAACATACTATTTGATACTGCTGCGTTGTCTATAAGAGCTATGTATTTCTACTAGTTTATTTTGCAGTGCGCAATCAACACAGGCATGATTACACTGATGTATATTCCATTCCTGATTTGCCAAGTTATCCTGTTTTCCCAGTGTTTTCCCACACTTATAGCCAGTCTTTCCCTGGCCGCGCTTTCTCGACGTCTCTCCCATGCCCCCTTTCAAATCTCCCTCCTCCTCTCCCTCCTTCATACCTCAAATCTCTCCATAAGTAAAGGAAGGTTTGGATCACGGGAGGGTCCTCGAGGTGACAATCTTCTCCATCTGTACTGGAGTTTTGAGTGATTTTTGACAGCAAGACCTCTGCTCTATAAAGACCTCCATTCCTTCACGCACCACTTAACAAGAGAAAAGGTAAGGTTTTTCTGTGTGCCTATTATATTTTGCCATGTACGTATGTCCCGTTGTGGTTATAATTATAGCGGTGTTTGTGTAAACAGTTGATGCATAAGATTTGTGATCTATAATTGGGGGCAGTGCAGAATCCAAAATCTCCACCGGGTTTCGCCATGTCTCCCCCGCCCCTGTTTTTTCACGCCGTTCAAGATGAAGTGTCTTGGGTGGTGTGTATTCATTTCATCACGTTTCTCTGATCGTTGCTGTGTTTAGAGCACTAGTGGGATACAACGATAAACGCATGCTATGCCAGCCCAGCGTACCGCGCATGCACAGTTCGCCGAGGGTTTGCACTTTAGTGCTTTTTTCATTCAGAATGGGTAATCTTCAATACCCTCCAACCGCCACCCTATCATAGTACATCTTTAACCCCTACCCGCCACCCTATCACTCAGGTATCTTACTAACCCCCCACCATATCAGTAGTCTTCATTTAACCCCTAACCCACCACCCTATCAGTAGGTCATTCTTAACCCCTAACTCGCTAACCCCGTCCTTGCTACCTGCTATACACCTGCCACAGTCCAGTGCTACAACTGAGATGAAGTTTCACTGACGACCCATGTGTCCACATTTGTAGGATCGTCCGAACCGCGATTCCAGTTCCTTACAGGTATAATCATTATACAGATGGGTTGTGACGGCTAATCAGGTTCTGTCCATTGTCGAAGTAAGTCACATTCCACGAAAGTCACAACTGCACACTTACTACTGTCTCAAAGATTTCTAGCTCACTTATGTATGTGGGTATAAAAAAAATGTGTCTTGCAAGTGGCAGCATGCAAGGTCAGATGTCGCATTGGTAAAATACGTAAGTCACCAAATGTTTGTTGCTATGCTAGACACATGACTAAGTCCCCGTTGCCATGCTAGATCACATGACTTGGTCCTGTGCCATGCTAGTCATGTGACAGTGGGAGGCAGTATCTGTATGGAGCTGCTCACACGCTCTGCTGGCTGTCCACCATGACACTGAGGGTATCCTGGTCAGGTGAGGTGCAGAGATAATGTCTGACCCACGGGCAGGCTGGCGTCAAATCCAGACAACGAGTACACGAGGGTGAGGCAGGTCTGCCTTTGAGAGAATGGTCCAGAAATACGGTTGGAGCAGAACCAAGTAGCCAAGAAACTCCTCACTTTTATATCGAACTTTCAGTTTACTTGGCTTTTTATTCCTATTCCACAAATGATTTTTGCAGTCACCAGATAAGTGAGAAAAAATATGCAGTTTTGTTGACAGATGAGTATATATCACTTGGTTTGTGTCCTGCTAGAGTTCATCTCTGTCCCCCTGTGCATGCCGTCTGGTGGACCTCAACTGAGGGGGGTGAGGGAGGAGGAATAATATACCATCATCCAACAATCTCATACAGGAATCTGAAAACAATGTGAACGGAAATCTGCATATATATATACACGTAACTACCTCTGGCAGGTTGTGGAGCAGTCTGAGGTGTATCAGGGACGACGGACTCCATCCCTGGATGGACAGCCGGTTGTCCCGACTATCAGCTCTGAGTAGTGGCTGAGGAGTCTGGCTATCTGTAGCAGTAGAGAGCTCTGGCAGTAGGTTGTCGTGGGGAATAATGGTAGGCATTGCCGGCATCGCTCTTGCCTGCAGCAAACACTAGCACGTATTCTGGACACACACACCACTAAGATAAATTCACCAACCAATGTATTTAGTTGCATGGTGGAGTGACAGAAAACATGGTAGATGGGCCCTCAAATTTTCACAATGTTGTGTAGCAATATCAGAGACAAAAAATACGGTTCTGAATTGAGTGCACAAACGAAAAGGTAGGCTATCAAACCATCCTGAATACCTTGACTATAGATGAGAGTGCAGTGCAAGCACCCTCAATAGTTACTGTTAAAAATTGGGAGGCCTAAATTTTGTGGTAAAGTGCCTAGATTTTTTGTACTTTTAGTGAGTACACAAACGGAAAAGACAGGCTAACAAACCATCTGATACCTTGACTATAGCTGGAGAGTGCAGCACAATCCATCCTCAATTGTTACTGTTAAAAATTGGGATGACCTAAATTTTTTGGTAAAGTGCCTAGATTTTTCGTACTTTTAGTGAGTACACAAACGGAAAGACAGGCTAACAAACCACCCTGAATACCTTGACATTAGCTGGAGAGTGCAGCAGCAAGCCACGTCAATGAACTAGATTTGGTATGTATATGTGATAAGGTGGCCTAAATCTTTGTACATTATCAACAGCACCTATGAGGATCTCTACCATTTTCAAACCGTAACTATTGAGGATCTATTGCACTGCACTCTCCAGCTATAGTCAAAGTCAGGATGGTTTATTAGCTTGCCTTTCGGTTCGTGTATTTAATTGATTATTTATAGTGCAGAATACCACCCGTGCCATCACTATAATATAGAGCGTCTACCGATGCTCTAATAGTGCAGAAACCACGGAGAACCTAATCTGTATGGAGTTCTGAACCTTCAAGGGAGAATACTGTCACGATTTTTCATGCGTTATGAGCCGTCGTGGGAGTGGGGACCTAATTATGTTTTGCGACAGCAGTCCACAAAGGCTTCTCAAGCAGTGAATTCACTTCGCTGCAACCAAAATGCGACGGTTTGATCCCTCGTAAAGTGTCCTGCAATATGGTAGCGACGTACGTAGGTATCATACCTCATCATCGTGATCAGTGCCCACTGCAATCTCTCAACAATTGTCGCTGAGATCTCTCTGATGGGAATAGTGGAACCAGGGTCAGGAGCCGGTGGCGGTAGAAAGGTTTTAGAGCGGTGGTTAGAGTGCTCGTAGGACCGCAGAGTCCTGCTTGAGAAGAGGGGAGCCCCCGCCCATAGGTAGGAGAATATGTCGGCGGCACACACACGGTGCCGTCTATGTTGATCTGGTACTGTGACTGATGATGGGGAAGAAGAGGAGCGAGAAGTGACAGAGGGAAGGGAGAGAGAATCAAATCAAACACTCCCAATTTCAGTGAAAGTCCCCTGATTTTTAGAGAGGAAATGGGGAAGAGGGATGAACGAAGGCAAAAGGAGATGAGGAAAAGGCCTATAGTTCAGAGCGCTCATGTCTCACATTACATGTTTGAGACAAGCTATGACTAGGGTTTTCCTCTTTAATCTGATAGATAGTCACCAGGATAAATGACACACTATTACACCCAGTTTAAGAGCTCATAGAGACCAACGTATAACAGCTTGCTCCCATACGCATTACCTTGAAGAAGTCGTGAAATGAGACGTGCTTGGCCTTTGGGCCGTACACCTCCTCACTGTACTCCTTGGTGAAGAAGAACCAGTTGGTGAGCGCCACGTCAAACAGCTCCGTCTCGTTCCTGTGGAGTCTCACGAGGTCCAGCCTCTCTCGATTGCTGTCTCTGCCCCTGAAAAAGGCTCGCGGCTCTCTCGTCTCCCAGGCCTCTCCCCGAGTCTTCTGGACTGACAGTGTCGTCAGGGACACTCTGGAGGTGGGAGAGAGAGAACATGGGGTATATAGCAGGACCTTGCTCAGGAGGGAGTTATAATGCCAAACAAATTGCATTACAATTGCTGCTGTATTGGAGCTCTTATCGCACAAGTGGACAAATGCTCAACCCAGTCAAAACACACTCTGCTGGTCACAAGGCAAACACAGCAATTATGATTGGACACAACACGGACTTTGATTGAAAAGAGGTACACTTTGCAGATTGCCTTTTTCAAATCGGATCCTCACAGTAACCATTATGCTGGGGCCGTTGAACACACAAAGAAGACTGGAAATGAGATTTAAGCCACGCCTATAAGTAATAGCAACAACTTTAGAGCTACCAGTGCGTGAAACATAAAATTTTCTGAAATGACTGCATTAAAGAGATTTGCCATGAAAAATCCAATATGCATTATCACTCTGAGACCTTGCACACCAATTAAGTCACAACTAGGGCGTATATTGAGTCCAGCATGGTGTCTCGATACCAACTAGTGGGGTATTGACAATGTTAAGTAGCCCATCCTATCTTTCAGCGGTACAAGCATGCACATGGGTTGTTTGCGCGGAGGGTTTACACTTAAGTGAAGTCTATTAACCTGCCCTCTCTCAAGTATTGGGTGTGGTCTGAAGGATAAGGACTCACACTCTAGATCGTGAGGTCAGTGGTTCGATCCCGGGTTTGGGGTGTTTTTTTATAATGATGTAATGTGAGTGTTGATATAAGAGGAACGTTTTTTCATCAGCTCTCGTGGCCAGCCCAAGTGGCTAAGTGGTTAGAGACGTGGGGACTGTCACATAGGTGCCCGGTTCGAATCCCGGACCGCACTGAAACTGTCAGGTGGTCCAGAGCATTGGCTGGGAACAGCTCTGGTTCCTCCCCTTACCCACGAATCTACCATTGACCCACGCCACCGCCACATACATCTCAAAGGACAGCGTACAGTTTGGCATTGCACTGCGTCCATAGACGTCTGTCTGGAGAGATGTGGTGGCATTTTTTCCCAACCATTTGGAATTATTTTTGCCCAAAAAATCCATAGAGTAGTTGAAGTTGTGCACAACAGTTAAGTTACTTTTTTCTGCAGAGATTTAGGGCAGTTTTTTTCAACCATTTTGATTTAGTTTTTGCCCAAAAAATCCATTAGCAAGTTATCTTTTTTCTGGAGAAACGCGGGTTGTTTTTTTCCAAACATTCAGATTTATTTTTTGCCTTAAAAATCCATGGACAAGTTGAAACGTTGCATAACATTCATTTATCTTTTTTTCTGGAGAGATGTGCGGCTGTTTTCAACAATTCGGAATTATTGTTTGCTTAAAAACCCATGGGCAAGTTGATAACATTCAGTTATCCTTTTTTGCACCAGTAATGTGCTTCTCAACATTATCGATGCTCTCTGTCACCATTTTTTGGTGTGTAACATAAGAGTACATTATTAACCCTGAACAAGGAAAATTGTACCATTCTCCTTTTGTAATGTTTTTCGTCAGACCACAAAACTACCAATTTTCCTCCCACAGCACACCAATGTCCTTAAAACCTTTTAATGAGGAGCACTGACCTCTCGAGGCCCATGACAGTGGATTTCATGATGTCCCAGGTGGGCCAGATGATGTCTCGCGTGTCGGGGGACCCACACCAGGAGAACACGGGGAACAGAGGCATTCTGGCCGCCTTGTCGAGAGGCCAGTCCCCCAGGTTTACCACCAGCTCCATGTCGGGGAGTCGCATCTGCACAAACAGATGTACATGTGTGACGACGTGTGTGAGTGAAAACAACATGTGACCCACTATCTGAAAGAAACGAAGAACAATTTATGCCCAAAAGACAATAACTCCCCTCACCATTCCCCTCCCTACCAAACCGAGCCTGGTGAAACGAAAGATCAACCAACCAGTACAACTGTCAAGTCATCACACTTTACGCCCTTTCTACACAGATGAAAGGGTTGTGTGCACGTTTGCGTGCATTCTTCCAGAGATAATAGACAAACTGTCGGGATTAGTGAGTGTTTGTGTGTTTTTGGCACAGGTCCATGCTTTTCTCATGCTTTGCTAAATGGTATATACACACACATCATGTTCCTGAATACGTCGCAGTGCTCAAGAACCTTGAAAACTTTCAGCACTCACTTTATTACTCACTCACTCACTCACTCACTCACTCGCTCACTCACTCACTCACTCACTCACTCATTATTTTTAGCCACAGTCTATGGCCAGTGGTACTACAGCGTACAGCGCTATATATAAGCAGTCTCCTGGAGTAAGCAGTGTGGGCAGGTACATAATACCTGGGACAACACCGTAAGATTGTGTCTGTGCATGGGCCTGCAGGAAGTCGACACATGACTGTGGCAATATGAGTAGGTGGCCATCCCTGGCTCCTCTGTTGCACAATGTGAGAGAGAGTCTTTCAGGTGAGGGGCTCTGTGACAATACAAAGTCCTGTCCCTCTCAGTGAGTGAGTTTAGACTTGCTTCTCACTTGACTCAGCACCTGTCAAGGTGTGTGGTATCAAAGAGATTTATATGGGACTATGAACATGGAGCTGGTGGGAGTGTCATTCATCTTCACACTGGTGCCTACAATCGTTGAAGACTTAATGATGCCAGGAGCTCATATTTACGTACCATAGACAATTCTACTCAGGTCACTACATTCTAAAATACACAGCCGCATTTTTTTGCTCCCTGGATGTGCCGTGTATACATTTGCAGCAAAAGTTTTAATTCTTCAAAATTAATATTTCCGCCTCGAATGTTATTATGTTCCAACTTATGACCTCAGCCAATGAAGTAGCTAGGCCCAGTTAGGAAAGGTCATAGTAATCGCAATTTGATACAGAGTTAGTAAACTCGCTCCCTCACTGCAACCAACACTCAAGTACTGCCAGAAGCACATATTATAAACGCTCTAGAAACCAGACCCAACCCTAAAAAACAACAGACTCCTCAACCCAAAAGGGATACATACGCTACACACACTTATATACCTGCCACATGCCGGAGTCAATAATGCGTATTCCAGAAGAATGAGAGAATGGGCGAAATTTGCCGTAACCAAATTGGAACTCTGGTAGGCAGGGCGAGCGGCCAAGATCTGCGGCTGCTCATTAAATAATTTCACTCTCGACTCTTTGTGGTAGAGACGCTGGAATCTGAGGAATTTTATTGCCACGGAATGCCAAAGAAATTAGCAGCAGTGGCCACGACGGGGCAAAAATGGTCATGAGCCACGGACAAAAGTGCCTGCACGAGCCACTGTGTGTACATTACTTAGTACTTTTTCTGAGATATGGTGGGTGAGCGTGTCTGGGCTTGCATCCAAGTATGTACACTTTCAATCAACAAAAGTGTCTAGAATACTGCACAGTAGCGTTTATCATTTCCAGCAAAAGCATTACCTAATATTTGTTCTTTGTTCTTGCAAGCTTGTATACACTCTGACACACTGTGCAAAATCTTTTTTGTGCGTTTAAATATTTTTCTCATAGAATTCAAGAACGAAACAAAAGAAAAAGCCACCATACAGACCGATGTAATAAGATGTTCGGGGTAGGTGCAGCACTGATGAAAGTTTAACAACCCTATCTCCACTTTTGCATGCCTTTTAGCTACCATAATATTATCTCTTCTGCCGCAGGAGATTTAGCATGTGTGAACTTCACATGGACATTTCAAGCATTGCAAGCATGCCATACAGACTTGCTTGTGATCGATTCGCCAAAAAATTACTGTTCGTAACTTAGTATGCGTATGTAGTTAGATGTACAGAAGAATAAGACACAATACGCCTCATGTGCTCAATGTACATCAAGGAATTTAAATTGTTCATACATGGCCACTATGTACATGTTCTACACATGTAAAGCCTCAAACAACGGTAAAAGCATACACCATTCGCTACTTAACTACCTAGTTACAGTGTATATAGGCTGAGTTGTATAATTACACTGCAATGCCCCCAGGGGCTCTGCAGTTACAACAGCTCACTTGAAACTATGAATACACAATGCATTTTTTCACATTACACTGCACTGCCCCCAGGGAAAGTACAGCAGTGCATTGAAACTGCCTTTTGTGTACACTGGTAACACTGCACTGCCGCAGAGACTATGTATATAGGACACTTGAAACTATCGGTGCATGCCTTGTTGCAATGTACACTGAACACAAGAGGATATGAAGAGAGACACACTCTTGAAATTCAAGAGCTCAGTGTGTCCCCTCTCAACTTCCTCCTCGCATCTGGTTGCACCAACTCTCTGGCTTCCTATTAATTAACATTCAAAGAATACTTTGCATTCCTTTCATTGTGTCCCACTGGGAAAGTTCCACCACAGAACACACACACAATTACACGCTGACTTCTTTCACAGTAGGACATACCTCTCACTGTAGAACAATATGTGCATTAGCTGGTGGCCATGCAAATGGACGTGGCAATCAGCTCTAATTGAAAAGGGTACGAGCTGCTGTCTTTGACTCCTTCCGCCAGCTCTCAACCTCTCAACATTTCTCGCATTCACTCTTCTTTTGAAGACTTCCGTCTGGGGCCCTTTGTTTGTATCAACACTGCATTACATCCACAGGTAGCTCACAGGTGGGCAAATCGATCCATGACACGTGCACACACATGTGGAGAAAAATGCGAGTTTAGGCATAAAGCGGTCGAAGATCGACATTTCTGCGTCATAACTGCCTTCTCAATTGCTAGGTCTAATTGTACAAACACTGGGCTGGTGTCTCCATCCATAGCGCGTTTTTGCCAGCAACCTCTTCCACAGACCAAACACTGCATACTCGGCGGCAAACAGAGGTACGGTTGTTACTGAGACCCCAGCAGCCATAAGGGCAAAGAGGCCACCCTCCGATGACCAACAATAATGGGTCAAGAGTACACGTCCGTGCAGTTCAATAGAGGTCAAACACATCACTAGAGTGTAAGTAGTAACTGTACTCTCTACTCCTGCCAAGTGTGTACATATATCATACGTTATGCGTAGCTTTAGAAATGCTTTAGGTTTAACCTTGCGTTTTTTTTATCCACGTGTGTATTTGCCCACCGATGAGCTAAAGTAGTGTTGATGCAAACACCCCAGACGGAAGTCTTCAAAAGAAGAGCGAATGTGAGTCAACAGCTTGCAGGTCTACCTATGTACGTATGCATTAGAGTAGAGGAGCACTCTGCAGAGTGTCTGTGGGTTTGAATCTCACCCAGGGCAGCTCTTGGGTTGTCCCGGGTGTAGTGGTTATGTTGTTTGCCTCTTTGTTTCCCTTGTAACCTCGTTTTTAATTAATAGGTCACTAGCAAAGCTACTCCTTGCTTGTTAGAGGAGGAGCCTGAGAGTAAGGCAAGTCAACTACCCACCTTGTTGGCCATGGAGAGAAGAAACATGTCGGACATGAACTTGAACCCAGTGATGGAGCCAAAACTCTGGGCATAGACCTATCGGGAGAAAAGACATCAAGTCACATTCACATAATGATCCCTAACTAATTGCACACTGGTGTATTGAGACTAAACTATTCTTTCTCAATGGTCTTCCCCTAACTCGCCTACTATGGTACAAACTCTGGTCTTTTTGTGTAACTTGCATTCTGATGTAATGATATTCTTATTGATGTCTTTCCCTCACACACTGTCGATCCTAAACATGGTCTTTCCACGACATTTCCCTATCTTTACTACAACACATCAACACAGAGCAAACAACGGCCGGTCTTTCCCTGTCAACTCACAGCGCTACTAGTGTTTCACTCCAGCAACGCAGTAAAACGCTGTATAACCCACTGCTACCGGTATGCGTTTCCTAACACCTTTTATTCCCTTTGATATCGAAAGGTCAATGTTGCGCAATACATCAATCAGGTCGTCTGAATTACAATTCTTAAGAGCCGTGTGAACATAAATGGTGATGCTATATAAATTTCCTGGCAGGGACCCACCTGTATAGCCATTCATTCTACGTAGCATGTCTTCTATAGTTGATGTATTTTGAGCCGTTGATTGTATAGAGATCCACAGAGCAAGCATTCTGTAATCGACGCAGTGGGTAAAGCAAAGAAGCCAGCTAGGGTTAATTCAACCTCCACCACAACAAAGACTCTGTCCCATATGAATACACTGAGGTGGTCGCCATCCCTCTGGGGCCTATGGGTACGTGCAGGAACCCACCTTGTGAATCTCAATCACTCATAACACACAACACACACACACACACACACACACAGTGCTCTAAGTGAGTATGAAAACACACGGAGTAATAAAAGTGCCACACCTCAAATCAAGCGTCTTGTGTTCTGAGAGGGACTGCAAGTGGCCCGACGGACTAATCAACGTGGCACCAAACCACATGACACTGCCTGAAACGAAGTTTGCTCAACAACAACCACTCCTCGTGCCAACTTCAATTGGCGCCATTCACCACACATCGCATACATTTGTACGTACACTCTGTGCGACCAGCTAGAAGATATCATGGAGATGTCAATACTTTTGGTAGTCTGACGAGTATTCATGGAGTAACCTTGTCCGGAGTAGGTGCCAGCAGGTACTTAGTAGGCGAGAATAGAGAATTCCCTAACTTTGTCAGGGACTGGCAGGCTAAACAATGACCATGGAACACAATATTAATTCGTCTGTAATGAACCATTTAATTACCAGGTCTTACACTGGTGCTAGTAGGTGTATATGTATGTATACACTGGCACTGTGTTTCTATATATACAGAGGAATAAGATATGGTAATAGGAGGTTCATAGAGAGAACGTTATATGACAATAAGACATACACACAGAGAGAGAGATATAGGAAGGGTGGTACAGTGGATATAGAAAGTTGGGTGGAGCGGCAGGCAATGGCCATATAGAGAGAGACGCCTGAAGTCCCTGGGATCTACAAGGAAGTGGAGTGAGGAAGTGTGTTGGATGAGGTGGAAACACAGTCACACACTGTGACTGGGCGATGGGAGGAAAGTCGGTGTACTTGCTGTAAACAACGGTGAGGTTTGAAGGCAAAGGCAGAGCAAAAACACAACTATAATTTCCAGGACAACAGGCGATTCGAACCTACGACACTCCACAGTCTAGCCACTGAGCTACCAGGGCAGCTTAGCATGCAGGATGTACTGCACAATACAAGACAAAGTCAAACCTCAACTATAATTGAGCCTAAGGAGGGAGGCGACCGTGCAGGAATGGAGCTGGTAATCCGTTGGCATCATAGGCCACAGCTGGATGGATATGAATTCCCCAATTAGTGAAAAGGAAAGCCAGTGCGAGTATTGTGGGGAGACATGGTGCGTGGCAAACTATAAGGAAAATCCTCCAGTGAGCGAGTTATAGCAGTAGGATCCATGAGGGTGGAAAGCTGGACAGAGGAAAAGTAGAAAGCCAGTGTGACTACTACATACTACATAGAGGAAAGCATGAGACTGGAAGGTTCAGGGGGTGATGTATATACAGTACAGTATATAGCAGTAGCTGGAACCTGAGTTGATGTAGAAAGAGCTATGTGAGTATAATACACTACAGGGATGAGGAGAGAGTCAAGGGAGTGATACATGCCTAGCTGGGCTCTATATGCAAAACGTAAAAATCTCAAATGTATGGGCATAATGCTGGATAAATGTCATCCCTATATATAAGTACTACCGTACTTAGTATATAGGTGGAAATTGTGTGAGAGAGGGAGAGGACTGGATTTGCCAACTGAAGCGTGCCTCGCAAGATTCCCTGTCTCATGGAGCATGGACAGAGGGCCTGATGACCAGATGACTGGTCCATTCCATCACCACCGGATTTAAAATTCCTCGCAAACACACAAGACATTCCACCATTCCATAGCGACAACAGCCCATGTGAGAAACTTCCCGTCCTCCTCAGTATAATTATCACTACACCCTCAGGTATGTATGTATGTGTGTATTGTGGTCACTTCAGGTGTTTACATGTCTGTGGATGAAGTAGTGGATGAAGGAATGTGATAATGGCCCCTTCCCATCTGTCCAATTACATACAGCTCTGGAACCAACAACCTCATGGACATCAAAGGTTTGCACAAGTCTTGCTATGGATGTTATACCAAGACAAGGCCTCGTATTACTTTCATGGAATCGTTCACACTAGAAGCAATGTCACTGCAATCTCAATTTCAAAATGAACTGACAACAAAATCTACCTGTGCTCGACCTCATGGTTGATTTCAAACATTGTGCGCTTCCTTCCACACCCACGTGAATAAAACAAACCGAACTGTTTACCACCACATGGCCATTACTATCATAATCCAAAGCTGGTCTAGGGCACCAGACTATACCTTGCCGTCGACAATGGAGTAATGGATGAAGGAATGACGGGGAAATAGCTCTCCGCCCCTATCGTAGAGGTTCGTGACATTAATCCCGTCCTCGCGAAATGGCTCCAAGTCTTCCAATATCTGTGGGTCAGTGTCGGGACAGTCAAAGTCCCTTGTCCACTCATCGAGAGAGCGGAGGGGGCAGGCACAGTCCTCGTGAAGAACGGGACTGACGTGGTACGGGGACCCAGCGACGTGTTTCCCTCTGTGAGTGACTGAGATGGCCAGGGAGTGGTAGTCGTGGTAGATCCTGAACTGGTGGAGGATGAGACCGTCTCGAAGATTGAGGACCTCCTGTCGTCGCCTCACTCGGTTGTTGCTTCCAGCATCGTCTGTCTCGTAGGACACCTCAAATGTGGCCTCTGTCACATCCCTGTAGCTGCATAAGCAGTATAAATGTACGACATATAGTACAACACGGCATTCTATGAAGGGACTGACACAGGCAAAATATTAGATATGTAAACATAATCTCCATAACATTATGCATTGGTGTTTTTGTGTGTATGTTCTGTAGCATTGTAATGTCGGTGGTTGGTTGTATGTGTTTGATGGTCCAAAACACAGCTGATGATGGAGCTAACACAACAAGCCAGACTACATCAAACAAAACAAGCAGCATACCTACTGAAATCACTACAGGAAAGCACAACCTATGAACACAAATCAGCAACTGCAAGACCCTACTACGCAACGTGGCTGTGATAAACCTAGTTCTGAACCCAGAGCTGCACAACAAAACAATTGACCACCCATAATACGTCCACCAGCCTCTCCTTATTCAGGGATTCTCATTCCACTTCCTTGGCTACATTCTTGCCCCTACTCCACACCCACTCATACAGCATACCCAAGGTTTTCGCAATTCATACACAGGGCTAATCATTTGCATGCAACTACCGCAGAATTTTATACTTGTTTCCATCAGTGTCGACGGCCTGAATGTAGAAGTAGTTTATGGGCAGGCTACATCTCTTTGGATGGATTCCCGGGCCGTAGATTCTGGTGCGGGTGAGGCTGAGCGCAGGAGCAGCGCCACAGCCCCGCAAAGAGACGAAGAGGGCACCCAAGGCAACCAGCGGAGGGCCGAAAGACGCACAGAAACTCCACTTCTTCACCATCACAAACCTCGCGGCTAGCACACGCATGCGCATAATCTCTAACTCTAGGTCCGCAAAAAATCTGAGCCACGTTTGCTTAGAGTATAGTAAGCGTTGGGTATGGCAGCACACATCAATGCGCAGCGTCGGTGGATACACATTACAATACCCAATACCAGGATAGAAAAATTTGCAGGATGGCGAGAAAGTACAATATTATATAAAATATTTGGCGGAAGATTTTGTGATGCAAAAAACAAAGATACACAACACAAAACACTGTATGGGTGAGATGATAGCTAGATCTGAGTGCCTTTTGATTTGACAGACTCGACCAGGTCCAGAGCCGAGGGGAAGAATCTCTTGAGGCTCTCGCCCATCTTTTCCAGGGCCAGCACACTGGGGTACTGCAGGGCAGCCGACTTTGTGTCCGACACCAGAGCCTTTATACTCTCCGTGAGCATGTTACTCGAGGATAGGATGGCCGTCTTTGTCTCGTTGTGAAGAATCTTTTGACAGAGAGCGTCGGCAACGTACACAAGTTTGTAGGCGGCCACGACGGCCAGTTTGCTCTTGGTGACAAACTCTTTCGGGGTTTCGCTCACACTGATGCTGTTGAGCAAAACATCGACGGATTCCCTCAGACTGGGAGTGATGAGCTCCATCTGCTTGCTGAACCTGTCCAGAAGCTCGCGCTCTTCTCGTCTCAGCTGCTGAGGGCTGGTTGATCTGTGTGGCTGTTGACTTGGAGTACTCGCCCTTCCGTACGGACCGTCTAGGAGGTCGTTTGATCTCACTCGCCTGAATCCGCCGACACTCTCGTTCAAATCGCAGGAACTAGTCTCCGAGAGGTTGCTATCGTAGCTCTGGTTCCTCTTGTGCGTTGGTCTGTGGAGAGGACTAGGGCTGGCCACCCGAGAGGTGCTCACCATGCAGTTACTCCTCTGTCGGTGGCCCATAAAGTCTCCCGCAACACTCATAGACGTTGGACTATGCCGTCCGTTGACTATGTTCAGGTCCGTTCTTGAGTGGTTCGGACTTCGACCTCTGACCGGCGTGAGGTGCAGGTTTGTCGGACTCTGACCTCTGATTGGGGTGGACGGCGTGCTCGTTTCGACGGGCAGCGCCTTCTTTGGAGATCGTGGGACGGTGGCGTAGGGGAGAGGGGGCAGGTTGTCTTGCGGGTTCCGTTTCCGAAGCTGGTAGTCGAGTCCAGAGTCAGAGTTGTTTGAACTGTTGAGGGTGTTGGGGTGTCGCGAGGGGGAGGCGGGGAGAGGGGGTGTGTGGCACGTGACGAGAGAGGGACTCCCAGCGTCGCTCCTGCAATCAGTCATTGGTTTGGGAGGTCTTGGAGGAGGGTCCCCATCTTCACTAGGGATGTACGCATAGTCGTAGCCAGACGAACACGAGTCTCTCTGGAATGTGGGGGTGGGGGGTAGCTCTGGGAGTGGTCTGGCCTTTACCTCGCTCTTGGTGAGGACCGGGAGACCTTCGCTACCCGGTTTGCTCTCGGAGCGGAAGAGAACCGCCTTGTTAACCCGCACGAGGACTGCAAACTCGTTGACTGCGTTGGGGAGGATGCGGGTGACCTCCAGGAGTGATTTCACGGTGGCTGTAGTGGTCTCGTTGTTGAGCGGGAGAGCCTCGAGTTTCGGGAGGATCTCGTGCCGTCTCTGTAGGAGGCCTCGGTAGTGGCTCCCGTACTTTTTCTTGAAGTTTGTGTCGTGGGAACTCTCCAGTGAGTTGGCCACTCCTTTCCCGAACTCGAGGAGTGCAGTGAGTGCTCTGTCAAACTGCTTGCCAGCGTGAATAGTCATCTGGAGCGTGTCGTTCCTCCGTGACATGTTATCGGTGCCCCAGTATGCTTCCTTCCCGTACACCGTCTGAAATAGATTTTCATACGTGACCTTCACTAGTTTGCAGTAAGACGCGAGCATATCCTCTGCCTCTTCATCCATTATCTGTCCAATGTCTACCGCCATTAGCATCTGTCCCCTCTCCTCTTCCTCAAACCCCTTTGCCGGCTGGTCGGCCTTCGGCAGGTCATACACCTCCGCGAGTTCTGCAGGCGGTAAATCGTAGATCTGTGAGTTTGAAGTCCCTCCTGAGCTCCCCGAGGTCTGCGATAGACGGTGGAGAAGGATCCCCGAAGCTGAGCCTGATTTGAGGCTGGAGCGAGCGCTACCCGGATGGCTCGGCGGACAATCGTAATCGGGCGCTTCCACTGGAGGGACGCTGCCGGGCTCCGGCGGTGGGAAATCGTAATCTGCGCCTTCCTCTGCAGCGGCAGAGGTCATTTGTTGCTGCTGCCGCCTCCGCTCGTGCGGCGGTATGTCGTACACGACGTCGTCGTCCGTGTCCAGTGGGTCCGCGCTAGGAGATCTTCTCCTGCGCCCCAAAGGCGTCGTCCTCGACGAGGGACGGGGGGTGTCGTACGTGGCCTCCGAGTCGTGGAAAATCTCGAAGTAGTTGGCGGGCACCATCCCGACCCTCCCCCGCATCTCGCACAGCCACCAGTCCACCTGTCCGTTGAAATCCTTCTTGAGGACCGTGACCACGTCTCCTTGTCGAAACGATAGCTCGTCCACTGCCTCGGCCACGTTGTTGTAGCGAGCCCTCGCTAGAAGCGGGGGCATGTCGCCAGGGCTGCTATCCTGCGATGGAGGAAGAGAAGCAACAGACATTAAACTCTAGGAGTCCGGTACTACACCACACTACGCGTGCCTGCGACGTGCCGCCAAGAGCATGACAAAGGGCCCGAGTAGGCCGCAGAATGGCTTTGGTATATTAGGATAACCAGAGAAGAAGTAGCAAATTTGGCATTCAGCTCGAGTCTCTGCCAGCCTGGCAATGATTGTAAAGCTCGCATTCAGTTGGCACTTGGCCTGCTAGAGTCTTCGCTACCTACCTCCTCTTCTGTGCATGAAACATTGGACATAGCTACTTGCTACAGCGTTGTCTAGAGATCAACCGAGATCAACATTCAGGAGCTACACCAAATGGTCTACGATAGCTACCTACCTACCTATCTAAACGACCTGTGAATACACAATCAAATGTTGATAGCTACATAAATGCAAACTGGCAGCGTTCATTCAGCCATCGGCGCGTCCATCAGAAACACATCATGCTTAGTCTAACAACTTTACAGAAGGCAAGAGACTTACTGTGGCTGTGGGCATAATCAGTGACTTGCTGTCAACTTCAACTTCTGTCATAGCTCTCAAAATGACCGTAGCACGGCTGCACAGATTTTTATGTCCTCCGCTGCACCTCTCTAGACACAACTACTCTCTCCTTCTATAGCGAACCCCGCGTTGGCCGGAACGTAATTATAAAACCGCGGAATGTTAGTAATTACCGAACAGTTTCCGCAATCTAGGGGCGTAACCCTTTGCGCGCGAGTGTTTCAGCCGAGGTGTTAGCATACAGCAGCAGACATCTCTCTCTCTTTGCGCTTGTTTTCGGGGCCTGTTGGGGAACAGAGGTACTTTGAGCAACGGCAGACGACCGCCGAAAATGGCCACAGGTCTGGGAAACTTTCCTGAGGACACTCTGGATACAGCCACAGGTAATCGTAGCATGTATATACGTGGGGCAGGCTGGAGTGTGTACCACCCACAGCTCAAAAGGCGCTGAAATCCTATATGGATCACGTATAAGGTGTGCAAGAGGAAGCTCACGCCAAGAGATAATGTCCTTGGGGATGAGTAATAAAGAGAAGATTTCGTGGTTGATTTTTAACTCATATCTCTCTCCCTCCCACCCCACCTCCATTCATCTCTTCATGTGCAGGAATGTGGGCCAACATGCTGTTCTGGGCTTTCCTACTCACGACTGTCGTCTATGTGACTGTGGGTGTGGCCTGTGCGGTGAGCATGCGACTCATCAAAAAGGGGGTGAGCGTGGGGATTCCCCTCTTCTTCCTCGTCTATGCTGCACTCAGGGTCATCTGTGGAGACGCCATTGCCTGTGAGTCAACACCAAAAACAAATCATTTCAGCATTGGTGGGTAACTGGAGTTCATAAGGAGAGGCAAAATATTTTCAAAAAACCCCAATGAATATCACAATGGATATACAGAGACTGGATATAATTGTGGTCTGAAGGAAGTATCGACATAGGAAGACCCTATCCCCTAGAACCTTCCTTTGTCAACCTCTAATTTTGAGGCCGTAATTCCTTTGATACGTGACTTTCCCCGCGGCATTGTGCAATGAGGCCTAGCAGTGTGAGAAATGATAATTTGATTCGGTCCCCATATCTGGAGAGTTCCATCAATCGCCCTAGTGTATAGTTGCACAGTAAAAACAGATAGGTGCGTGTGTGTCGTTACTCTGGTATTGTCCTGAGAAATCTTTTTTAATTACATCATTACCTTAATTGGCAGAGACTTGTTCACTTGTTCATTTGACCCACCACAGGCACAGGCACAGGCACAGGCACAGGCACAGGCACGTACAATACAGCGTGAGGTGTGAGCATCTGCAGTGTACGCGTCACGTACTGTTCTGATTTGGCTGTCAAAAACCCATGCCATTGTGTGTGTGTGTGTGTGTTCGGAAATCCATCGGCCACACGACACCAGAGAGTTAGCCCATAGAGTGTTGTTGTAGCATAGCATAGCCCTCTCCCAGGTATCCGTCCTCAGATTCTGCTTATACTCAGACATGTGTGAATGTTTACAATTGACGGATTAGCCGTGGTAATTAGGAGGCAAAGCTTTGTGGGTTCACTTGTAAGGTCGCAGGCTGGCAGCCATGTTGTGACTGAGCACTGCAGTTCTCACTGAGGAGCTGCCTGTGGGGCTACACTGTGACACACCCTCTCTCTCTCCCTTGTCATGCTGTCTGTCCTGACAAGTTAGTCTGTCGTTGAACACGATATGCTTACTAACACACTCACGCACACTCTTGCTATGAGATTGTGTTCGTGGGGATAGTGTGGTGGTGTGTGGGTGTGCGCATGCAGCAGTGTGTTGCTTGCTCTGCAACTTGACATTAATCTGCTGTAGTTCTGCAGATCCACCCATCTTTCGTCCCACTGCAGCGCACCATGAATGACAGGCTCGGCTCTCAGACTAAACATTACCACTTTGTCTGGTGTGCTGTATAACTTTGCCTCTCCCTCCCCTTTTCTCTGGCCTCAATCTCCCACTGCAAGTGTCTTGGTGTTAATGTGCTATAGATTGCATGAGGACAAGGTGTACCTTTGAGGCTATGGGATCAATACTGGTCCTCCATATTAGTCCATAGCTGAAGCTATGCACACACTGGAAGTGAAAATTATAGATTGGGGACTGTTTATGACAGTTCCTATACTACATCCTACTTCCTTTTTATCTTTTGTTTCTACACCTCACATTATGTCACCACCTGTAACTGAAGTGAATAGGATAAAGGGAGTGTTCACAAACACAAACACACACACACGGCATAAGGTGGTACATACAGAGCAAGTCACATGTCTGTGTAGTCCCGTGTGAACTAGCTAGCATGTACTTATATGGGCAAATGCTATTATGTGTGGGGCCCAAAATATCAAGTTGCATTTGTGTTTGTGGTTTTGCACCTCTTAGGTCACTGTTTCATAAGTCAAAATACAGAGCCATGAATTACTTTTCCAGTTTACCAATAGCAGAAACTGATAACAAACTGTGTGTTGTGGTAAAACAGTAGTGTGGTGTTAGCAGACAATGTTACCGGTATATATCTTGATGGCTTGGATTCCCTTATATGGGGAATCTACCGTTCTCCATATTGCGCATGTATTGCAGTGGTTGTCACTGTCTATTTTCCGGTCACATGAAGTCATTAGAGAAGATGTCATACAAAAAAAACTCTGCACATGCTGAGCCTCTGTTTGACCCAGCTGTAAATGTGCTCGGGCTAATACTCTACAGTGGTGCCACAATAGAAGGCCTTCAAAGGCACAATGCTATGTTTAACTCCATTTACAGTTCTTTTTGTGGCAGTTACTAGTTATATACACCGTAGCAGGAAACTTCCGAGGGAGAGAGGGAGAGAGGGGGAGAGAGACCTTTTTGAGATTTGGTGAGAAATGACTGTTTATCCACCCGTGAAAAGTCTCTGCCCACAAGAATTGGCATTAAAACAGTTAGCTTTTAAAGTACGAAATTAGTCTCCCTCGACATTTCTCGCTATGCAATGTTCGCCTAACATTGTACTAAAGCTGATTAAAATTAGTCTTGTATCAAGGGGCCACCCCTGCAAACGTGGATACAAGGGTGCAGTATGGCTTGTTTGACAAATAGTTAGTCCATAGCTTGTTGTATAGATACTTATGTATTTATGCACACATGTAGACTTGTATTGGATAAGAGTGTGCAAAGCGTAAAAATTGTTTTTCCGGTGCATATATATGCACTAACTAATAATGAGCAATTTTCATAATTGGAGATGGCCCGTGGTGTCTCCCGTGTTTCCATTTGAGCTCTCGACTTGTTGACCAACATTCCGTGTGAGTGATGTCACAGCCATTAGCCTCATTAGGGCATTCCAGCCCGTAGTCCGGGGCACAGAGTATGCGGAGTGGCTCTGGGCGACACCACAGACTATCTTTAGTGCTGCAACTTTGTTACCCCCGGGAGCTAAGTGAGCCAAATCATGTTAGCCGCCATTCCTGGCAAAGTACGCCGCACGTCGCATATAGCCGTAGACCAAAAGACGGTGCGTTTGTTTACTCAACGTACAAGCAATTTACCGTGGTTGCGTAACGGAAGTCTACATTAAACGACAGGGACACCCTAGTGTGTATGTATGTACAATTACAGGTTTCCCGCTAATGCATAGAATGGTGCACTACTCTATTGCATAGCATGTGTGTAAGTTGTGCACATTTGATGGACATGTCATAGTTGGAATCAGTTACACACAGACGGCCGGGTGTCCCTATGTGAACCGCCATTCCAGAGTCCATCAAGTGCTGTATCAATAGGGGTTGACCTAATATCGTACCAATTTGTTGTGTCATGCACATACTTGACCCCAATTGTTTGGTGCGGTTCAAAGAGAATACCTGGAAGGGGTTCCACGTGGATGGAGCTCTCTTTACATCACACGGTGTGTGTGTGTGTGTGTGTGTGTGTCATGCAAGAGGGGTGATTGAAAGAATGTGGGGGTTTATACTGGGAGCGATGTTATTCCAGATCCAACTCCTAGCTTCCAGGATTATGGTAATTCTCTCAATTCCACCAAGTACTATTTACCTACTGTCGGGGTGGGGGATTTCAACGTAACACAAAATTCTTAAATCCTCTAGCTTTGCGCCAGATGTATAATTCTAGGGAGCTGAAGTTCTGTGGGAATGGTTAAGTAGTATGGGTAAGGGTAGTATGGGTAAGTGTAGTTATGTACTGCCAGGAGACACAAGAGAGAGTGATTGTGATGCAGTAATGTAACCTGTATTGCAGTAACCTTAGCCTAATGCTCGCTATATATAATAAGCAGCTGTCGGGATGAGTTACAAGGGGGAGCGTTTGTGGGAGTTTTATACCTCAGGAGTGATGTAATGACAGATTATTACGCAGTGCAACCTCTAGCTCAGGTCCGGATATTGGGAACTAATTACTAATTATGCTGTCATACACGGGGAGGATTTGTGGGAGTCCCTATAATACCTCAAAGTGACGATGTAACTAATTTTTAAGCCTGGTTCACAATACATTAAACAGAATCCCGCGACGTGATGCAAAGTTGGTTGGTGAACATTCTACGGTGCAAACTCGCATCCTGTTTGGCCCTCCACCACGATCCCGCGTGATCCACCCACGTATTGTGTACCAGGCTTTATATTACAATACAACATCTAGCTTTTCCTCAGATTGATGAAAGTCAACAACAATGGTTAAGTATAAGATGTAAGGGATTATGGGGTGGTGTAATGCTTGGAGGTGATGTAACCATCAAGCTTTGTCCCTGGTACTATGTAGATACTACAACGTTGTAACTCCTGTCCAACTTTGACATTACCTATGGACCGATAAATTGACCATAAATGGTCTTCCATGATAATTGCAGTACTGGATAGCTTGTGGGCGCTGTCTGTCATGATATCAGAGCAATTGCTCCTCCTACACAATACTATGTATACCACCTACCTGGTGTTTGGTAAATACTAGACGCAGGTCTGAGGCAGAGCACCTCTGAGGCAGAGCACGTGATGGGTAGAAACCCTAGGGCCACCATCATATTACACTTGTGGCAGAGAGAATGACAATGTACACAGCACAGGCTAAGGGGCATGGGCTAGAACACAAGGAACTGGTGCATAAACGTAGGCAATGGTGCATAAATGTAAGGAAATGTTGACAGAAAAGGGTTGCAACAGTGGTGCTACATAATTACGTATGTTGAGATATAGGCCAGAGGCAAGAGTCCCAGTGTTGCCTTCGTCCGTAATATAGCTATCCCCAGAGAAGAAAACTGTCCGTTTGCACTCGCTATAGCGTGCTCTTAGAGTCACAGTTTGTTTGCGAGTCTCCCAGTCTTGCGAGTCTCCTTGAGTCTGTCTGCCTGGCAGGCTGGGGTGAGAAGGTCTCATACAATCTCTGACCACATGCTCTGTGGAGGGACTGGATAAGGCCAGGCAGCGACCCCCACACGGCTATGTCTGTAATGCCATTAGCCAAACACGGATATGCCCCTCGAGACAATTGTCCTGCCTTTTAATTTGGTGATCATGGCTGTGCATGCACCCAGGGCTGTGTGTTAATAAGAGACAAGCACAAGAATGTGTATATACAATCTTGCCTGCTGCTTATAGTCTGACATTCCACAAACCTACTGTCCTATGTCCATATCAGAGGCTGCCTATTATGTATTAACCTGATTCTGATAATTTGCCTGACTGGTCATGAACAATATGAATTGGGTCATAGTTTTCATGCCATTGCCTGTCTTATCAAGTGCATTGTCTCATAAGCCGATGTTCTTTTGTTGCACTAATATACACACAGGTGCATTTGTGGCAGGGATTTATATGACGCTGGGTTGGAGCATGTCTTCTGCAGCTGCCCTTGGCTGGGGGGCGGGGCTTAGCGCTATCTCCCTCACACTCACCACACTCACATCACTCGTCCCTATCTATGCCGTTTTGTGAGGAGGAGAGGAGGGGGAGGAGGGAGAGGAGGGAGATAAGGGTGAATAGAAGCTGATCATGAAGACACCAGATGCAGAACCACAGGTCCAGAGTCAACTGCTGCCCATTCATTCTCGTTATATCTTAGAACACTGAATTACTATATATTATATCGGTGACACTTTCCTTTCACCAATCTTGTATTGTACATCACTTGAAATAAAATCTTTCTAAACAGGTTAAATAGCAAGCACAGAGCGTACTGTACAATTGGAACTAGTGCTTATCACCTGAGTAAACCCCTATTCGTTTTCGACTAGAACCACCTGTGGGTGAGTATGGTGGTCTGGTGGTTGAGTGTTCGACCTGTCTTCTACCCCTACCCTGCTGGCTTGAATCTGCCTCTTTCTTGTCGCCTCTCAGGTCACTGAACAGCTCCTTGAACAGACCCAGACGGGAGAGAAGCAGTTTCCACACCAGTCCCCAACCTGCACGTGGGTAGTCGTGGGTTTGTCAGTCTAGCTGCAGGAGCTCGGCAACGTACACAGTACTATGAAGAGTATGACTGCTGCTACTCCAAAGAGAACCAAAAACAGCCCCACCACAACCTCCAACAACACCGTCATCTGACAGGCAAGAATAGAATTACACACAGGTGGGGTGCTCCAAATGGAACTAGGAGACTTCGAGGTTGAGGTGTTGTGCTTGCGACACCGTCCACAAAGCGGAGTATTTTTTAAAAGACGCAACTGGAGAAAGGCGACTTTCGCCCTGTCATATACCTCTTCCTCCAGGCAAGAAAACGAGCTCCCATTACTCGCGGTGTGAATAGGCGTGTACAGTGGACGGACGAGTTGCACGCTATGGCCGACAGCGACGCCAGCAGCGATCCAGAGGACTTGGAGTACATCCCAGAAGGTTCGATAGAATACTCACACTGTATGTATGTATGTCTGGCCAGGTTGCACACAAATTTTGAGCTTAGCTGTTCTAAATTCTAAATGATGCCCACCATGGTTGGTTTGCAGGAGATGGAGAGAGGTCGGAGAGTGAGCAGAGTGTGGCTGGGGAAGAAGAGGAGGAGGAGAAGGAGGATAGGAGGGTGTCCACCTCCTCCATTACCACCCGCTCCTCTCAGAGGACATCCACG
This sequence comes from Geodia barretti, assembly GCA_030341885.1. Classification (NCBI taxonomy): domain Eukaryota; kingdom Metazoa; phylum Porifera; class Demospongiae; order Tetractinellida; family Geodiidae; genus Geodia; species Geodia barretti. The sequence goes on from CASHTH010001769.1 coordinate 24,670, forward strand.
ATAACGTAAGTTGGCAGGCTATATATAGCATTTTCAGGACACTAAGGCAAAAGGGCTTTGAACAATCGCCGCGAAATTCGTTGGTAAGGACTAAACACAGTGAAAATCACCTAGCATCGTAGATTGGGTATGGGTGAAGTTTATTTCTCTCTCAACATAAATTGTATGTAGACAAAGTGTTTTTCTCTCGGTTTTGCTGCTATAATATAAGGTACTTTGCTGTGTAGTAGCAATCGCAGGTTTGATGTTGCCACTAGGCTCTTGTCACATAGGTTTTGCGGACACTGGAATTTATGATAATATAAACCGTTTTGCCCATGATTTAATGCTCATGATCTAGACACCGGTATGCAAGAATTATTCTATACCATATCTGCATCAATTAACCGCTCACTAATCATTTGCTGGAACTCCCCGGCAGTTTCCTAGCAGTTCACGTGGTACATGAGGTAGCCGCCAGGAGTCATGTTTCAAATACACAGAATAGCCTATTAGGTCCAGGGTGGAGCACGGCCTCTCAATAGAGGGAGGGTCCAGATATTACAACTGGGCGGGAAATGGATATATCTAGTTTACCAGACTCTAATGTAATTTCGTGGTTGCTACAACTGCCCACCGTATGCCAGTAACCAATTTCTGAGGTTACCGGAACCAGCGGCGTTTCCTCTGGTAGACGTAGATTTCCGGTAAACCCAATAAGACCTTATAAGTTCTGTATATATCGTCATGCTGTGCTCTGTACTGCCTTTTGTGGAATCATTCCCCTGAAAACCTCTATTCAGTTGGCCCCGTGTGTTGTTCTAAGCTGTTCTAAGCTGAGTCGTTGGCTACTATTACAAGTAGTGCATTACTGAAGCTCTCCATGTGTTCTTTGAGTGTTGTTTACCTGTGTATTTGTGTGGGTGTTTGCTGCAGCAAGTGTGTGTATTTGTGTGGGTGTTTGCTGCAGCACGTGTGTGTATTTGTGTGGGTGTTTGCTGCAGCACGTGTGTGTATTTGTGTGTGCGCAGAGTGTGTGTGTGCTGCGATTGACTGCAGCACGTGTGTGTATTTGTGTGTGTTCTAGTGGTGGAGTGTGTCAGAGTATTTGTAGGTCGCAGTCGAGCGTAAGTTGGACTGGCTCATACAGCCTTATAAAGTCTACTAGAAAGCGATCCCTGTGGTTCTAGTAGCCCATTCATATATAGTAATCATCGCTCCTACGCTCACTACTGTTGTACTATACATTGCTAGAGCTTCTTGTATTAGATATGGCCGACTGGCCCCCTTTTACTAATGAGTGTGTAGTTTGTAGTTTACAAGTGGTTCTGCCACCCCCACTCCCCTAACCTGTAAATACCCTCCGAAACCCAATATTTTATGCTTGTTTAGAGTACCGATAGCGGTAACTTTTGGAGGAGAAAGTTCCACAAATTTCACATTGCCAGCGTTTAACGTGAGAATTTGTGGGAAAGGGCCATTTTAGCGGGAATAATCATCTGACGACTGAACTCGCTACTAAATCTGAGTCATAATCTATGCTTGGAGGTGTGTGCACATGTCTGCCTTCACACCCTTGCCTCAGCAAATTTGGCCTATTTTTCCCACCTTATTTTCTAGCTGCCTATATATGAGATTCCCAAATAATGTACTGGACCCCTATTCACCTGTGGGGAATATGTTTGCTACTGAATTACACCGTTTTTGTCCGTCGAAAGTATCCTGCTGTGCGCAGTAGGGTGTGTTTTGCTTGTACCCTCCTTTATTCTGATTCCATCTTCCAGGAGGGCCAGTAGTGTGTGTTCTGATTCCATCTTCCAGGAGGAGGACCAGTAGAAGACACCGTAGACCTGTGAAAAGCATCACGGTCCACGAGGACATAGAGAAGAGAGAAGGAGAAGACAGAGGAGGAGGAGGAAGAGGAGGAGAGGGGGGAGAATAAGCAACAGGGAGAGAAGTCGAGAGTCGACGATCTGTGGGAGTCTTTCAAGCAGGACTCCGCGGCACGACTGAGGAAACCAGAGCAAGTGAAAAACAGCGACCAGACACCTTCTGATACCTCCAAGGCAAGGTGCACTACTGTACATCATAGCTTGACACACAGTCTTGCAGTACACGTGTTGCTCTGGGTAGCTGCTTGCCTTGCCTTGTTACCTCTAATTATGGTCTTCTGATGTATGATCAGTACATGGGCTGGATATGCATGTGACCTATAAAGGCTTGGAAGAATTGTATGCGTGTGAACTGCAACTAATGTACATGTGTAGTTTAATGTCGGTGTATGTTTGCCTGCTTGTGTCCCCGACTGTTTTCTCCTTATCCCCTCAATAATGGACACTGAATAACCGAGTTAGACCTGGCAGGCCAGGAGCTCTGGTGCTGTGTTTACGGATGCTCAGTAGATGTATAATTATATAGCGTCTCTAGGAGTGGATGATGTATGAGGTCCTAGTATGTGGTCTGTGTGGAGTGTGTGTTGTGACTGTGTTGCCCCTGTGCCAGACCTGTATGTTGACACACCACCTACAGCCTCTAACACACTACTCCAGTTACCTCAGTTCTCTAAGAAGTTCTTACCTACAATCTTATATGGATGGTGCCTTCAACGAGTGCACCATTCTCACCACGTCACATCTATATAGCTTGATGCTACAGCTGCATTCTCACATGTTCAGATATAGAAGTATAGCAGTGGACCAGGGAGCAATTAAAATTTCTGCGTCACTGATGCACCAGTGTTTATACTAACATTCTTCCTGCACACGTCATTATCACTGTACCCCTGAAAAGAATTGTTTTATATCATAATCCACCCACTGATGCACAGTAAGTTGCACCACTGTATGTAAAGGGCACACAGTGTGTGAAAACGTGAAACGGTTTCTGGTTCTCATTCCATTACCGCTGCCAATAATTTCTCACACTAGCTTGTTGTTTTGCTCGAATTACCACTTCTAGTGCTTGCCTCCATCTGATCTTGTGACGCTGCCTTTCATGGTCCTAGAGCACTAATCCTCAAACTGGTCACTCGCGCCAAGTGCTACCGTCCGTACGCTCTCACTGCTCCTCCTAATAAGTCAACCCAGGGCACACATGTCCCGGCCACCACAAGCATTTGGAAGTGTTTGTACCGTCGCGCATTAGTCGGGCACACGGTAGTTACATTCTTTTGTGGTGTTGATCTCAATCGCAGCGGTTATGGTTATGCTAATTGTGTAACGTAGTTTTGCCTCTCGGGCATGTTGTGTGAAGGTAATAGGTTTAGATTAGTTGTCGTGGTGCTGTCCTTAGCCCCAGCCCTTTGTCGGTCGTCTGCTCCCCAGCTGGACTCTTTCTGAACATGGCCACAGTGACAGGTAGCATACATGCACCTTCTCTCCCCTCTCGATTTGGATTTATTTACATATGTTTCCTTGCTCGTGTCTCAGTGTGTGTGTTTCTGGTATACATCTGCGTGTTTTTCGCAGGAGAAGGGTCCAACGGCAAAGACGGTGAAGGTTCGGAAAACTTACGACTTTGCCGGAGACGAAGTTGTGTAAGGAAACGGTGCAGTGTTAAGAGAGGGGAGGGAGGGAGAGAGGCAGGCAGGAAAGAGCCTATCTTTCGTATTTTTAGCGGGAAAGTGGGGGGAATGACAACCCAACCAAAAATTCTAAGCACCTTGACTACAGCTGGAGTGTGCAGTGCAAGTAATCATTGGGCATTATAACTAGCAAGGGAAAAGTAGAGGGGGTAGGAGGAGGGAGAAAGGGAGAGAGGTGAGGAGAAATGATAAACAGTCGATTGTTTCCCACACAGAGTGGAGCAAGAGGTGTCAGCAGACTCTGTGGAGGCAAAGCAGTTTGTGTCCGAACAGGACATAACCTCTGCCACTACCACTGCCACAGTTTCAGACCCTCAACCCACCTCCTCCTCCTCCTCCACCTCTTCCACTGCAGTGACAGGAGTCGGGGCATCCAGCACTGGAACTGCCTCTGGACCACTTCCTTCTGGGTTAGCATACAATGTGTGTGTCCGTGCTAGTGTGTACACTGTAAGGTGCCACTGGAAATACTTAATACATAAATCACCTATAGTTAATTTTACACTATCTACTGACTGCTGTATACCAGAAACTTTGTTCATAGCCAACCTCCCTATAACACAAGGTAACAACGACATGTAAACATAATAGAAGGGAATGCCAAATAGGTTTAATTGAGATAAACTGACGTATGTACATGACATTTGCAGGAAGAAGAGGTCAGGAATCAGTTCTGTTCTACAGTCACTTGCCAAGAAACCCAAGATGAGCACCTTGGTTAGCCGACAATATTATAATGGCCACATACTACTATCGTGTGTGCGTGTGTGTGTGTGTTTGTGCCCACTGTGTTGGTTTGTTTGTGTTTGTGTGTCGACAGGAGAAGTCCCAGTTGGACTGGAACAGATTCAAAGCGGAAGAAGGTCTGGAGCACGAGCTGACTCAACAACGAAAAGATGGGTCAGTATAACTTTCTTTGTTTGAAGCCTGCAGATTTTTTCGACATGAGTATATACGGTCTGTAAAGTATGGGCGACTTTGTGGGGAAAGTTTTACTCTACCTGGTAATGAACCATAGTCACATGCTTACAGAACCACAAACCTATACATGGTCACAAAAACATTTATGGTTTTAATGCTGTGCTTCTGTTAGCTGCATGGCGTGGTTGGTCATTGTACACAGGTACCTGGAGAAACAGGAGTTCCTACAGAGGACAGACTGGAGACAGTACGAGCTGGAGAGGGAAGAGAGACTCAAGAAGTTTAACAGACTTCACTAGACAAACAATGGGCTATTACACAATTAGAACACCAAGCCTTTCAATCACAGAACAAACAAACCAGTCAGAACCTCAAAATTTTTTGCTTCCAATTTTTTGACACCATGGAACGAGAAATTTTCACAGACGTAACTTCACTTGAACTGGTCATCAATTCGTTTTCTTTTGTACGCAACCACAAAATTTGCTGCATCAGTGCATAAATTTCCCCCCATTATGTATAATACAATGACATTTTCACAGATACAGTATTATCAGGAGTGATGAAATGATAGATACATACACAGAGACCTCGAGGAAAGGTAGCGGAAGAAAAAGGTACAAAAGAATTGAATCCCAAAAACCACGTCCTACTCTAATCAAACAAGTATTGCTATAATATTATTGCACACTGCGTTAGACGCCATTAACACTACCCTATGTATTGCCTGTACACGGCTATGTACACAAACAAAAGAGTGGTCCTATAAATAATTATGAAGTCTGCTAGTAAATAAAAGAGCTAACTACAGAAACTGCGAAACAAATTGCACGTGTAGTGATGTGAGGCTGTTTGCGTGTGAGAGACATGAAAGATGAGGCGTGGTGTTGACTGTGGCCAGTCATCAGCGGTGGGTTGTGGGCGAGGCTAATCTTCATGGCCGCTGCTGGAGGTTGGAGGAAGCTGGCCGGCCTTGGCTCTGTCATTTGCCATTTTCTTCAGCTGCTCCATGAGAGTGCTTCGTCCACGGACAGGCTGTGGTGATGTAACAGCATTACAACCAGCTCTACAACATTTCTGGAGAGTACTAGAAGACGGTACTTAGGGGGAACGGAGAGGACCAACCTTTGTCAGTATTATAATAGTGCACTGGACTTCTAGTCATGACATCTGAGTTTGACTCCCGACAGACGTTGGCTATTTCTGTTTCCCTCCTGGCCTGTCTTCTATATACCATCCTCCAGTTAGGTGATAATGTATCAGTGAACATTTCCACCCCATGCTGGGTTCTTATCGTTCCCAATAGTTCAGGTCTAGCCTAGTTCCTGGTGTGATATTATCGAACCAAGCATTTCCTTAAAGTGCTGCCAATGTGTATGACAACACTTGTCCTGTCACCAGTTAATTCCTGCTAGAGATCCACATTATGCCAGGTTCACACACGTGTAAAACCAGGTACATACCTCCCCCCAAGTAAACGTCCGGTCCAAATGACTGATTTACCAGAAGTATGTAGGGAACTTGTATTATTGGCAAGCTGAGGCTAGCTAACCTAGCGGTCCAAACGGTGCACATTTTTCTTGTAATCATGTAAATTTTTCTTGTAATCATGCGAAATGTACAACTCCCACATCAGACGTCAGCCTCTCCTGTAAACTAAAGCAATGCTGAGCCTGGAGTTCTAAACTCAGTCCTCTGTCTAGTTACTACAGTGGCTTACAGGTCTTTGCACTCGCAATACCAAGGCTCATGGTCGATTGCTGTCTCCATAACCATGAAATTACTGAAATTCATGCTAAATTAATGACAGGGGTTTCCATAAATTATTTATAAAGGGACAGAGCTCAGGGCAAAACAAACTCTGCAGGTTTTGTTTTGTGTATTGAAGGGGGAAGATGGTGTGAAAGGAGGGACGATTCACAATTCGTCCCATGCCATCACATACTATGCCGAGTTCTAGGTTTGGACATTGCTAATCCTTCCCCGTGTATATATAAAACACCACATGTGTAAATGTATACACACAAAACGCCCTATATAAAACGGCAAAAGAGCCCCAAATCAAAGATTGGGTGGAGGACAATAATCACAGGGGCTGACCTCCACGCGGACTCTCTTGGTGGGACCACTGGTGTACGGACTGGCCTCCAACATCGTCAGCTTTCTCTTCACCTTTGACCCCGGGGTCCTGTCCACGCCCCTCATTGCCTCGTTGATCTCATGGAGATGCTGCAGCGACGAACAGACACACACATTACATCACCAAATGTACACTAGTGCCATATTTGTACACGCGGCATCTCAATCCAGGAAGTGATATTCTTCAGTATGGGGTATAGGGGTTAATTAAATCGTTAGGTGTGTTCCTGCGAAATGCAAAAAAAACCGTGGATGTGAGGTTTTATATAACCAAGAGGGAAGCTCACGTGTGTGTACAATTACTGTACGGCTTCATATTGTTCAGACTTTGCTAAAGATGGTCTTTGAAAAATTCCTAGTCTAGATGTTCATGTCATTCCATCACATGATGTGCACTGGTATAGTGTTGGTATACTGTTGGTATACAGTTGGTATAGATCAGTATATCATGCCTGGATGGGATGCATAATGATACTCACTGCTGCCGGGCTCCTCTGGACCACAAACTTCTTGGCATGAGGAGACAACTGCAGGGAGCTGGCTGCAGTGGTAAGAACAAGAAATGGCCTTCAACTGTGCTTTTTTCCGAGCAGACGTAGAATGTGTGGGCTATCAAATGATTGAGTCAAGATTGAAACCAGCAAGTTGTCTACTGGATCCGTGGGTTTTCGTGCCTCTGTCAGCTCCAATAATCTGTTTTTATCAACGTATGGTGTTGTGAATGTGCACTCACGTGTGTGTGGAGAGACAAAGATGGAGTGTCTCTGAGAGAGTCTGCGAGGAGACGGAGAGGCCTTCCTGATGGTGGGGAGTGGGGAGAGGGTCGGAGCCTGGGGACAGGTGGCAGGGAGGGCGGTATATTGTGTGAACAAAGTGAAAGCACGTGTTGTTTACATCTGGGCACACATCTCACAGTGTGTGCCATTAAGGTACAAGGAGAACGGGCCAGGGCTGTTGATGTTGGGGGCTGGCAGGGCTGGCTGCAGGTCAACATCCCTCAGCAAAACACGTATATACATCCCAGTGCCTACCCGCAATAGTCTCGCTTTGATCTGTTGGGCAGGCACAGTTTGGTACGTCTAGCACCCTCTCTAACAGTGGCCACTTTCCCACCATGCACAACACACGCACGTACGCACATTGACGTGTATGCCATTGTAACATTGCATTAATATCTGTGATTTGTTTGAAACGGTGCTCTTAAACTTTAACTTTGGCGGTATTCTCATGTAGTACATACTGCATGCAGCTGCAAATCTTGGCATGGCAATTGCCAAGTAGTCACAAACTCAAACATAGGTTCATTATTTCCAGGCACTGTATACAGCAAGTAAGCAACTTCATGAATTGCAACTTTACGTCATAAAAGATCACCAAAATAGTTGACTACTCTCGTGATTTCACACAATTCGCAAACGTTTTAGTCACACAGATACAAGATAATTATAGGGTGTTCACCTCGTTATCCCCCGGAGTGAAGCGCAGGGCGTAGCCCTTGATGAGGGAGATGAAGACCTTGTTGTAGAACATGATGATGTCACCTCTTGCCCCCACCTCGATGTCCGGTCGATACAGGAGCTGGTCCAGAGGGGTTCCTGGGGTCGTGGAGGACGGACGACTTGTGTCCTCCCCTCCCCCACTTCCTCCTCCCTCTCTCCTGGCCTCATCGGGAACAGGGGCAGAGAAACTGCTGGAGTCCGGTTGAGGTCGCTGACGAGGACCATTGTTCAACAACACACTCCGATAGATCTATATATGCACATATACAACAAAAATACAGATACATGACATAATACAGCTGTAAAAATTCAATTTGTGTCTGGTCTTGATTGAGAGCAAGCATAACCCTTTAACCCTTGATTGATGTGCAATGTGTCTGCATTCTCAGTGACTCAGTTCCGGTTCCATCTTGGGTATAGGTGTGTACAAGGTTGTGGTTTCAGGGAGGACATGCAAGCAGGCAAAACAGATTTGTGTAGGCAATGCTGAGGTATATATATACAAATACCAAAAGGTGACTGCTTTGTTGATCACAAGGTAGAGATCACAAGATGTATGTATCTACAACAGACACACTGAGCTACAATTCCACAAGACTTTCCATCACCGCTCTGTAATCACTTTGTGGCAATGGTACTACACAGAGATCACAGAGACACACAATAAGATGTGGAGAAATCGTCCACCCAGGGCAGCTCTTTTGTCTAAGAAGTTGTCCTTGGAGGTGGCTGTGTTGTTGATTGCGTAAATGCTTGGCCCTACGATCTCCACATTGAACATAACATACTTAAAGACTTTGCACAATGCTCCATAGTTAACACAGTGTACATTCACCATGAGAAGTCAGTGTTACATATCAACTACATATATAGATGACACATCCAATTTCAATTGGTACCAAAACCTTGCAATAATATGGCACAATTACAAACATAATTATTTCAACAGCACAGGGCAACTGATGGTGCAGTAGCCGGAGTGTGTTGGGAGGAGTGACTTACGTGGCTCTTGGCCTGCGGTTGGTGGCGGTACTGCCTCATGATCTCCTGGAAGGTGATGTCGAGCCGCATGACCTTGGCCATGACATAGATACAGCACATGATGATCTGATCCAGGTGTCTGTCCCTCATCAGGTCAGGGGCCTGGAGCATGGCGTACTCAAAACACGTCCACACCCTACGGATCGTGGGAATAGATAGAGAAGTAACATCAGTTTGATTATGCTTTAGAGCAAGGGTGCCCACCTACTGCTACTATACGTCGGATTACCTGGCACGTATGACACTTCTAGTACGCATTATTTAACACACATAGGTTTCAACTTCTAGTTTATTACTTCCTTTATCCATTAAATTGCGTAATCACGACTGCATAACGTGTGCATTACTCCACCGATGGTCTATGAGAAGTGCCCGGTAACTAACGCTCTCATAGCTTTGAACTCAGGATGAGTCCATTCAGACAAAAGTGGTCTACTGGGGGAAGCCACCCTCTGCGTGGTAACGCAGAGATGAGAGCGTCACATCTGTATGGGAATAATCCAAAGTCTTTACCGACATGCCGGTCGGCGTAACCTCCAAGTATTGGTTGTATAACTGAGACCGCCCATGTGGAAATCAATTAGTGCGGAGACTGATAGACACACTCTCTCCATTCCAGTTGCTACGTAAGGAAAGGGAATCATGGCTGCATGCATCTTCGTATTAGAACGTACTGAAACCATGCCACCCATGTGCGCATAGCTGACATGGTCTCTCTCTCTCTCTCTCCTCTCTCTCGTCTGTTAGCACATGCGTCTACATACAAATCCCATCTCCTACATAACGCGGTCCCATAATATTACATGGTCCTTCTAGAGCATTTCTACTACTGCAAAGCAGCCAGTAGACACGACAGAGAGAGACGAGAGAGATAGATAGAGAGAGAGACCGATATATAGAGCGTCTCACTCTGGATGGAAGGTCTCGAGCGCGGTCTGGTCACAGCCTCTCACACACAGGTCTTGATCTCAGGTGCACCTTGTCCATATACCCTCCTGTCAGAACAGGGCCAGGTGCGTTGTCTTGGGACGAGGGGGGCTCGAGGATTTGGTGAGGGTGAGGGGGTGGAGATGTGAGAGTGGGCGGAGCCTTGTTTGTTGCCGTGCGTCTTGGATGGTGAGGGTGTGATGGAGACAACTGGGGATGGGAGGAGAAGGGGATGGAGGAGGAGGAGAGGGATGAAGATTGAGGGGCAGCGAGATGCCGGGACTAATCAGTCGGGCTGCTTCCCTCCAGATGATACAGACTGAGTTACAGCCTGTAGAACAGAGTAAACTTGTGTCAATAATGAGTACAATATATAGGCAAACAACAAGTCAACTACATGTACAACACCCTGTACCACAGTACATGCACATGTACACTGCCTGCCCGACATCTCACCAACTGACTCTACTCCATTTACTACTTACACGAGTGTAAACTTGGCTATAGCGACAATACCAAAGAAATGTGTCAAGGAAAAAGAACACCTGTTGTTTTCCAAGAATCGCCATTACGCCTACAAGCCACTAGTCACAAGGTAGAACCAGCTCTGCAGCTGAGCGATGGCCGAGACTAGTTTCTTTTTCTGCCAGGAGACAGTAGACCGGCCATTGAGAGAGTGCTGGGAGGATGCCCGACGAGGTTGACGACAGGCCGACCTCCGTCTGGGTCCCGCAGACGCCATGCATCGCTCTCGCCAACCGCAGCGGAGATTCCGGGTCAACCTCCCCGGCTAAACCTCCTGATGATGGGGAATGTCCTGGCGAAATTGCCCCCTGGATCTGCTGACTGATGCTACTATGCTGCGCGTGGAGATAGTCCCCCTGAGTAGAGTGACTGTCACCGTCCCTCCTCCCACTCCACCAACATACCGCTGGTCCCTCCCGAGGAGCTACTGCAGGCTTGGGGCATGGGGATGGGTATCTAGTGGTGTCCATCTCGCAAGCGCCTCTAGCTTCCCTGGTGTCTTCTTGAGGAGGTGGTCGGAGGAAGGGGAGAATAGTTGGCGTCCGGGCAGGAGCTTGTGTAGACCAGCTGCTTCCTGGAGAAAAGGTGCTATGGTGATGCCTGCACCTAGTGGCACACAAACGCAAGAGTACACAAGGTAATCAACCACGTAGAGCGAGAGAGCACAACCACACCGAAAATGAAAGAAAACATGAAAAGTGTTCGCCGCCCACAAACCTGCACTCGGCCCAGGAAGATGAAGTACGGCTCGGGACGTGGTTTCCACCAACACTGCACACATGCACTAATACCATTAGGCTCATTAAATGGCTCGACATAGGATCCCTGTATACATATATGTTGGTGAAATGTTTTTTTTTTTCTTTCAGGGTCTTTACAAAAACGATTCCTCTACTCTATTTAGCATAAAGCAATATTCTTTTTTCGTTACAACAAGAACCCATTCCCCCTACATATGGCACGGTATCTAAAATGTGATCAACCTCACAACTAGTCCGAGTCTCACCCCTGAGCCCTGCGAGAGCGAAGCAACTCTGGAGTGGGTTGGTGTACAGGGGTGTGGGCCATGCCCCCTGCGTGGGGCGGGGGAAGAGCCGTCCTCAAAGGAGGAGGCGGAGCCAGCAAGCCTCGTGGCATCGTAGAGGGGAGAGTCGACTGGTCCATCCGAGGTAGTCCAGTACTTCTCCTCCACCTACAGACAGACACACCACAGTAGTCAGACATGTACAGCAGTGCAGTTAGTTCTTCTTTTTTCCTTTATAAGTTGGCATATTATTCGACAAGACAGAAACTTGCAGATCTCTCCCTCAGCCAGTTAAAATACTCTGTGCTATTATGACAGCACAGCTCGTCGTCGTTACATTAGGATATGTAGTACATTTCTTGCACATATAATGTCGGCTTTTCCCATCAGTACGGTCCCTTCCGCTCCTACTTTCCATCCGTTTCTTTTTCCGCCTTTACCCCCTCCTTCTCTCTTGTTCCGTCTTCCGGGTTTTACGTCATCCTCTTGACTTTTCCCCAAACCAACTAAATCCAAAAAATTTCGTCATCTCTTTCTGCCCGCATTCCTCTTCCTGCTTCCTATCCATTTTTCCTTCTTTCTTCCTCTCGGCGTTGCTCCCGCTCTCGCGTGCTCTCTTGGCTTCCCATCTTTTTGCTCTCGCTTCCCCTCCCCCACTTCGCTACGCATGTATCTGATTATTCTTCCCGTGCTGGGCCATGATCGGCTTTCAGAACAGCCTCCGGTTGCATGGAGGCCTGTTAACTAAGGTGCCCCTTCACTGAAGAGCAGCGTGCGCTGCGTGGACAGTGTATGACGGCTCTCCCGTTCTTCGCAATGACCGTGACTGACACACGGGTGGGTACAAAACAACGGCACAGTAGGAGCCAATTGGCACAAATCAATGACCAGGTGAATGTTCTCAGTCTCTCTGCGCGCCATTTGTATGGCGACCTCCATAATCCGTCCATGCAAGAATTGCTTCTTAAGTGTTAGTGCTAGGTTTCCCACCATGAACTGTTCTCCTCAAACACCGCCCCACAGGATACACAAGATATCATCACTTCCCGTGCTAACTCAACTACTCCTCCCTAGCAACAAGTTACAGATACTATATAGTCTGTATCTACATACTGACCCCGTTGGAGGTGTTTTATAATGCTGCGCGGTAAATTGGTCTCCACCTTTATGGGGCCACCTCAATCACCTTGTGAACTGATAGCCAACTCACTTCAAACAGAAACCAACCCAGAACCCTAGGGGAGAACACCCTGCAATAACCCACAGTAACAATAATATAGTCAAATTGTGGTTGGTAGGGCACAAGTCTTACATACGACAAGTATCTGTATGTGCACAAGATTGTCAACGCAACAGGAACGAAGTGTCAATTAATACTAAAGAACCGCTCTGTTTAACTCAGTAGCCTGTGCTCTTGATAAAGAGCACCCTCGTGTTTTCGTGATAGCCACGTGTCCTTTATTGGGAGTGTTCCACATTCTCTATTCCCCTCTCCCTTCGCCCTTTCTTTCACGAACTCCACTGTACCTAATTAGTGTCAGAACACACGTCTCTTTAAAGGGACGGAGAGTAGGTAATGTTGACCGTACTCCCTAAATGTTTTAGAGGACTAGGATACTACAGTGGACAAGGAAAGACCCTGAATGAGGACACCTCTCTCGAAATAATACACACCTTACTGATATTCACTTCTTCTTCTGTCCATGTGTCAGTTTCCACTGTTGATGAACATTCAACTATTTTTGGGGCAGGAGCAACCAAACTTTTTATTAGATGTAGTATTAGGTCATACTACGTATGTATGTACTTATGTCGGCCACCCTAGGCATATATATAATTATTGGCAAAAAGCTCATTGGGACAACTACAATACTCTAGATTGTCTCACTCCCACATGCCAACTACAGAGAGTGTTCATATAGTACTATGTAATGTAGTTGTAGCAACATTCTCTTCTCCTCCCATATCGTGGTGGTGGTAAATTAGCGATATTTGGACAAAATGAAACAGACCTAGCTATAAAATGCCGATAATTTTTCAGATGTCAAAATGGAGTCCTTCCACACAATATGTAGCTACACACCAGACACACCTTTGGCCATTTTTGCCACCCTCGATTTTCTCTCTCTTTCTTCCTCTTTTTTGGTTCTGCTCTGTCTGTCATCGTCTTTCCTCCTATTTTCTCTATCCCGTTCTCCTCTCGTGTCCTTTCTATCGCATGTTTACCCTTCTTCTCTTCTTCTCCCTTTTCACCTCTGCGCTCGTTTAAATCTGTGCTCTCGCGGCTTCCACTCTCTTTCCATTCCCGATCACTCTCTCGTCTTCTCTCTTCCTCAACTTCTTTTGGGCATCTTTGTGACTAGAGAAATGAACACAATGGAGCTACACTGCCAGACAAAGATAGTCTTCTCCATTACTGTGTTTGGCAGATTCAGTTTTCAGAGATGCAGTTGGTTTCGCTTCGCTTTCCATTCTGGCCTGTGTGTTTTTTTGTGGGTGTGTGTTTTTTTTGGCTGTGTGTTTTCTACCATTCTTTCACCCATTTATGTCTATGCTACAGGGTTTAGCTACATATACAGAACAAGCAATATACGTGCGTATGTACTTCTGTGTGAGTGTAAGAGAAGAGACATCTCGGTGCTGAGGGAGAGAACAGAGCCTTGTGGAACAGCTCGTGTTCAGCATGATTCTGTGAGTGTGGTCACTTTCACCTTCTTTTGACCTCGGCCTCGTCCGCACCACTCCCCAGGAGGCTTTGTAGGTAGAGAGAGGTGGCCAGGTGGAGGCGTGAGTTTCGTGAATGTCTGGAGTTGGTCTCCGTCTCCTGTGGGAGGTGAAGAGACAAGTATTATTTACAGCTCTAGAAAGTTTACATTACAGCTCATGGTCAACAAAACGTTAAAGTAATAAATTTTTGTATACACAGTATTAGGGTATTACTATATTTAGCTCCGAGTATTTTCAGGTGTTTGCACTCATGAATACAGTATATTTTGTATTTAGCTCCGTGTCTTTCAATTTTGCACTCAGAATACGTATATATTTATATTTGTTACTTCCGAGACTTCAATTTGCACTCATGAATACAGTATATACTATATTTAGGGGGGGTGGTTGTGGTGGTCTCCGAGTATGCTTTCAATTGTGCACTCATGAATACAGTATTACTAATATTTATCTCCGAGTACTTTTAATTGCACTCATGAATACAGTATATACTATATTTAGGCATCCATAAACTTTCAATTTTGCTACTCAATGACTACAGTATATATCAGTAAACAAAAGAGAGACCACCTCGAATTTAACTATTCATCTCCCCCACCCCGACATGATGTACAGTGTAAGACCCGACAGAAAACCAGAATTAAGGGGAAATGTACAGCATAGTGACTCAGACACGAGTTGTGGCATGATAAACTCCTGAGAACCGTGAGTACTGAAGGAAGGTAGATGCAAAAACTGGATTCCTCAAGTGACCGGAGTTTCAAGAATTGAGGCAGATGTTTGGCCACAACATTCCTTTCCTCTATATACTATTTTTCCTCCTTTCCTTCTACCCATCACACCATGACACATGATCATGTAGTAGAGAACTGCTATATATAGTGTATATATTGCTGGTGAAACCCTGACAGTTTTCTGTATTTCTTACACTTCCTCGTCAACAAATTTTTTCATTCGTGTAATGTAATCCGTAATGCATGTCAAATCTGTCTATGCGTATGATACACTTATCGACCTCCCTGAGAGTGACCACATGGGCTGTGCACCGCTGAAGCACTCCAGCCCGTCACCCCGTCCCCCATTCTCAACGTGGACAAAAAAGGCGGACAGGATAGCGAACCCTGAATCGCCAGCCCACCCGAGACAGTCCCCCGGGTCGGCTGACCCCCGTGTTCTCCCCTCAACCGTCCACCCGCGAAGCGCACCACCTCCAAAACGACATCACCACTCCCCACCACTAGGTCTCAACCATGTCTGCCTAACCGCAGCTCCCGCACAAGCTCTCTAGCGCGTACCCTTATCCCCGCACTCTACCCAACTTACCCCCACCTGGACTCCTCTACCGTCTCTATCCCTTCCCGCCTACGTAACACCAGATCCCCACCGTCCCACCCATCATCGACGGCGCCCGACAGAAACCCTAGATAACGCATACGGCCAAGTAGCGTGGTGGTCGCTAGCTTGCCTCAAAAACCTTTGCGCCCAGCAATTCAATTCGGCTTATGCCGTCACTCTGCCCCCTCAGACTTTCTTCTCTATCCCATAACCACCACCAACTCGCTTTGGCTTGTTTTACTCCCTCTAGCTATCTCTTAAGTCCTACTATAGCTTACTGAACGACCTAATTTCACTTCATCTCACACACGCGAGTATTTCGTGGCCCTTTTCCCCGTCGTTGCATCCCCCTCTCGCTTCATGCTTTCCGTTACCCGGGCGGGTGACAGGCAGGAACATGCCTGGCGCCGCCTAGCGCGACCGCGGCAAGGTCCGAAGGATGAACGACTTTCAGCTGATTCCTGCATCAGTACCCTACCGCTCTACAGCAACATCTTGAATTTATACATCAAACACAAGCCAACTTGTATCATATTCTAGCAATTTACACTATTATCTCAAATTTCTTCCCCCCTCCCCATGTACGATCCCAAAATGCCGACCACTTGACGACCCCTGTGCATGAACGATGTCATCCAACAAATTATCGAACGCTGTTTCGTTCGTTGCCACGTCGATCCTTTTTTCCTCCTATCTCCTTCATCCCTCTCTCAATCCTCTCTTCTACGACTAGGCCCTTTTTTGTTGGGGAACTACGGGGTAGATAACGCCGGCGGGTCAGTTATAATGTTACTCTCCAGGCTACCCCCATTTCCCGTCAAAGCGAGGTACCTTTCACCTACCCGGCAACCACACAACAGAAAGCTTTCTGCTCGTACTCACCTACAAGCCTCCGATTGACTCGATGGCTTTTATTGTCCACAATCCTGGACCGAACCCCGTCGGCCGTCCTTCGAAACTACCCAATCCCATAGTTCATTTTCCGCGTCTCCACAACACCCCCCCGTGTCGTTTAAGCGATCTCGACACTTACGGGCCCCCAACACAAAGAAATACATCTTCCGAACACAAGCACGGGCCACTGATAGTAATCACATGCCGCACCTCATGAAACCTTACCTCAATACGCACCCCCCGGGTTAAGAACTAGGGAACGCTAGACCGGAAAGAACTATAGCATTATTCCAAGCCTTCGTGGAGCGCCAACGTCACTCGCCTTTAGCACACCTATTACTCGAAGCAACTTGAACTAATGTATAAATCGGTCATTACGCTGCACCTACGCCTACTGGACATTGGAAGCCCCTTTGAGAAGCGTTGCGGTCTTGTCGAACCAAGCGCCCCCGGAACTTCTCACGAAACATCGACTAGCGGCAGTGTTAGCCCACAGATATCGCTCCAACGGTCATGCGGCCCCGGCCGCCACAAGAGAGGTCGCAGCATGGCTTCAGTCCGAACACCCAACAGGCAAACAACATCGCACTGCTTGGAAGCCCCTGGACGCACGGCACTTATGCAATGTTGCAGGCCGGCACC
>CASHTH010001770.1:0-22776 GCA_030341885.1 Geodia barretti
TAGGGGACGCAGCGGGTGATTGGCTGGGGCGCACCACCAAGCGGGCGAATGGGGCGATCGCCCCTCGGTGGTAGCGGGCTGGATTATGCCCGTTGATGCGCGACCGCGGCCGCCTCGTGCTGCTCATCGGCGTGGTACGACGAACGAACCAATGGCCCCGATGCGACGTGTTTGAAGCCCAATTGTTCCCCAATTTGACGTAGCGCATCGAATTCGTCGGGGGTGTAGAATCGGTCGATGCGAGTGTGCTTGATCGACGGGCGTAGATACTGGCCTATCGTCAACAGGTCGCAATCCACGCTGCGGAGGTCTGCCATGGTCTGATGCAATTCGTCCGTGGTTTCGCCCATACCCACGATGATGCCCGATTTGGTGACCATGTTCGGGTCGATGGTTTTCACCTTTTGCAGCAGATCGAGAGACTGGCGGTAATCGCCCCTGGGTCGGACGCGGCGAAATACTCTCTCGACCGATTCGATGTTGTGATTCAGCACATGAGGTTTTGCGTTTACAACTTTCCGCAAAGCCAGCTCGTCGCCTTCGAAATCGGGGATGAGAACTTCCAGTCTGCAGTCGGGGACGGCGGCACGAACCTGCTTGATGCAGGCGGCAAATATCGCAGCGCCACCGTCGTCCAGGTCGTCGCGATTGACCGACGTGACGACGCAGTATTTCAGGCCCATGCGTTTGACGGTTGCCGCCAGACGGAACGGTTCGCCCAGATCCAGGGCGCCGGGCCGACCAGTGGTTACGGCGCAATAGGCGCAGGCTCGTGTACAAATGTCGCCCAGGATCATGAACGTTGCCGCCGACCGCTCCCAGCATTCACCGATGTTGGGGCAGTGGGCTTCTTCGCACACGGTATGGAGCTGGCTATCGCGCATCAACTGCTTGAGTTCGATGTAACGCGGGCCACCCGGCATACGCACCTTTAGCCAGTCGGGCAGGCGTGGACGGAGCGCAGCCGGCTCACCGGCGTCGGCGGGATTCGGGGGCAATTGTCGGTCAGCCAAGTCGGTCATATCAGGCTCCGGTTACAGCATCTGGACCAGCCGCGGGTTTACACGGCACTTTTCAGCAGAAATGATCGCGTCGATTTCACGGACAGCAACATCCAATTCGCCATCGCGATTGACGACACGGTAGTCAAATTCTTCCATACGTTCGAGTTCGACGGCAGCCTCCCGCAAACGACGTTCCATGTCGTCAGGGTTTTCGGTGCCGCGGTGGGCCAGCCGATCTCGCAGGGAGGCCATGGTAGCGGGCATCACGAAAATCGTGAGTGCCTGCGGCGCAAGCTCTCGAATGGTTCCCGCACCTTGTACGTCGATCTCAAGGATAACATCTTTGCCGGCTATGATAGGATCCCGAACCTGCTGTCGGGGCACACCGTACCAACGGCCATACACTTCGGCGCATTCCAGCAGCTCATCCCGCTCGCGCATTCGCATGAATTCTGAAACTTCTTTGAAGATGTAGTCCCTGCCGTCGACTTCACCGGGACGTTTCGGGCGCGTAGTGGCCGTAACGGCGAAGTGCCAGGGGCGATCCAGTTGCTGCAGCGCCGCCACCAATGAACCCTTGCCAGAGGCGGACGGCCCAGACAACACCACGAGCAACGGGGGCGCTGCGCCTGCTTGTGGCAGCTCGCTGTTGTCCCGCATCATCCGTTGGTGATTGACCTGAGATGTTCCCAGAAATTCGGGTAGGAAACCGACGCGTCCTCGGAGCCGTGAATCGTTGTTGTTCCGGCCGCAGCCAACCCCGCCACCGCGAGCGACATTGCCAACCGATGGTCGCCGTGACTCTCCACGTCCGTGCCGGTGAGCTTGGAAACGCCCCGAATAACCATGCCATCTTCGCGCGGGTCAATGTCAGCTCCCATGCGCCGGAGTTCAGATACGGTTGTTTCGATGCGGTCGGATTCTTTCACCCGGAGTTCAGCCGCGTCCCGGAAAACGGTTTGCCCGCGGGCGAAGCAGGCCGCTACGGCCAAAACAGGCAACTCGTCGATCATGATCGGAATAATCTCGCCGCCCAGTTCGATGGCCTGCAAACTGGCAGAAGTCGCCACGACGTCGGCGACCGGCTCTCCTCCCTCGGTGCGCTGGTTTTCCAGCCGGAGGCAATCGCCGGCTCCCATCATTTGGAGCGCATCGATGATGCCGGCCCGGCTTGGGTTGAGACCTACGCCGGTGATGGTAACCCTGGCGTTGGGGTGGATCAGACCGGCCACCATCCAGAATGCCGCCGAGGAGATATCGCCGGGAACCGCCACGTCGACGGCTTTGAGGGTGGTGGGAATCAGCGTGAGGGCCAGGCCGTCCGAATTAACCTGGGCCCCCATGGCGGCCATCATGCGTTCTGTATGGTCGCGGGACAGGGCTGGTTGGTGGAGCACGGTGGGGCCAGTGGCGGAAAGTCCGGCGAGCATCAGGCACGATTTCACCTGGGCGCTGGCCACCGGCATGTCGTATTCGATGGGACGCAGGTTTCCGCCCCGAATCGCCAGCGGGGCGAGGGTGTCACCGTGGCGACCCATGATGGAGGCGCCCATCTGTTGCAGCGGCTGGACGATGCGACCCATGGGTCGGGTGCGCAACGAGGCATCGCCGGTGAGCACCGACAGGAACTCCTGGCCCGCCAACAGTCCGGATAACAATCGCATCGAGGTGCCGCTGTTGCCCGGCATCGAGCATGTCGGTGGGTTCTTGCAGTTGTGGCCCTAAGCCGGAAACACGCACACTTCCCGGTTCGTCCAGGGACTCGATTCCAACGCCCATAGCCCTGAGGCAGGCAGCGGTGGACTGCACATCGGCTCCGTCGGACAGTCCAGTTACGGTGGCGGCGCCTTCGCAATGGCGTTGAGGATCAACGACCGGTGCGAAACGGATTTGTCGCCCGGCACCGCGAGCGAACCACCAAGAGAATGGGGGCTAACTATAGTTTCAGTCACCGATTCTCTCCCTTGCTGGTTACGGCTTTTCGTCTCGCCGGCGGGTGCGGTTGGAGTCGTCGTCCTTTTCCAGCATCATGAGTCGTCGGGCGCGGTTGGCCAATCCCCCAAGGAACATCTGACCCATTGAACTGGTGAACGTGGGGTAGTCGGGGGCGCTATCGATTTCCCGCGAGCGTGGATTGACATCACCGGCTATCAACTTGGCGCGGGCAACCCTGGCGTCCTCAAACAGTGTCATCACCGCATCTATATCCGGGGGTTCGCTCCCGGAGTCCAGTAGTTTGCGATACTCGTATAGTTCACGAATGAAGGCATCGATCCAGGCAACAATGGGTTCGGCGTTGCTGACACAAATGTCCCGGTGCATGGTTGAGTCGCCGGACGCCAGCCGGGTGATGTCGCGGTAACCGGACGACGCCAGCTGCCCAATGTCGGACCAGTTGGCCGATTTGCTGGTGCAGCCCACCAGCGCCGTGGACACCAGGAAGGGAAGGTGGCTTACCGCAGCCACGAAGCTATCGTGCTCGTCCAGGCCAATGAAGTAGGGTTCTGCACCCACCGCCTCCGCCAGCGTGGTGATTTCTCCCACGGCGCGCTGACTGGCCTTTGAGCTGGGGATCAGGCAGTATGGTTTACCCGCGAAGAGCGTGGCATCGGCGTTTTCAGGGCCGGGAGTTTCCCGGCCGGCCATGGGATGCCCGCCGACGAAGTCCACAGAATCCGGCAACAGCTCGTCTGCCCACTTGAGCACCTGGGTTTTGGTGCTGCCGACATCGGTAACGACGCAGCCTTCCGGCAGGTAGGGCGCCATGCCTTCCATAAGTTCGCGCATGGCGAGGACCGGCGTGGCCAGTACGATAACATCGGCTTCGTGGATGGCGTTTCCCAACCTACCTTCCACGCGGTCGAAGGCCTGGCGTCGCTGGGCTCCCGCTCTGGAAGCATGTTCCGAATCGGTGCCCACCACGGTCAGGTTGCGTAATGACGAGGCACGCAGCGCCAACCCCAGACGATGTGCCGATCAATCCGGTGCCGATTACAGTAATTTGTGCCACGTGCGTATTCTGCCTTTCGGTACAGATTCTTGAGCGTCGCCTTCGCAGAGATGGCGCTCCTGGTTGTTGATACCAGTGGTTGATTGGGAGTAGTGTACAACATCCGCTGGCGGCGGTAAAACCTGGCTCCAGTGAGGTGGCCCGGTGTCGACCACGCCGTTGCCAACTTCCATCAGGGTTGACAAAAACCGGCATCCGGGCCTACGGTAGTCGAACGCACCCCATGCGTAAACACGGCATGGGATAGGGCCGGGGTACGCGTTGAAATCTGTAATGAGATTGTGAAAGACGCCCCCGGATACATCGCAATTTCGCGCCTTAGGGGTGATCTTGAAATGGCTACGGACTATCAACCACGTCGCCGGTCTGACGCCAGTCGACACACTCGAATGAATCTGACCCAGAACCTTACATCAAGGTCAGGTCAGTGTGGAAAGTATTCGGAAAAGATCCCGAGAAGGTTTTGGATCCCGAATACGCCGACAAGGACAAGTCATTTTTCCATCCGAATTGGGCAATGTCGTTGGCCTGCAGGATGTGTCATTCGACGTCCAAAAGGGCGAGACGTTTGTCATCATGGGGTTGTCGGGGAGCGGCAAATCCACGATGGTGCGCTGCCTGATCCGGTTGATAGATCCGACCGCCGGCGAGATCGTTATCAACGGCCATGACATCACCCAGATGTCCGAGAAAAACCTGATCGAGTTCCGCCGCAGCGGAATCGCCATGGTGTTTCAACATTACGGCTTGATGCCCCACCGGAACGTTATTGATAACGCGGCATGGGGATTGGAAGTGCAGGGCGTGAAGAAAGACGAGCGCTATTCCCGAACGCGCGAAGTCCTGGAACTGGTTGGCCTGTCCGGTTGGGAGGAGGCGTATCCGCGGCAGTTGTCCGGGGGAATGCAGCAACGGGTTGGGCTGGCTCGCGCCTTGGCTGTCGAAACTGACATCATGCTGATGGACGAGCCGTTCAGCGGGTTGGATCCCCTGATCCGACGCCAGATGCAGGATGAACTCCTGCGCCTGCAATCTGAGTTGCAAAAGACCATCGTTTTTATCACGCATGACCTGAACGAGGCATTGAAGCTGGGTGACCGCATCGCGATTATGCACGACGGACAGGTAGCGCAAATCGGATCCCCCGAGGACATTGTGCTGCGTCCCGAGGACGAGTACGTGGGAGATTTCACCCAGGACGTTCGCCTGGAAAGCGTGCTGACAGCTAACAAGGTTATGGTAACCCCAAAGGCCACCGTCATGGGACACCAGGGTCCGAGGGCGGCTCTGCACACCATCGGCAACAGCGACGGCGACGCCGCCTGGGTGGTGGATATGCGGGAACGCTACATAGGGTTGCTGTCCATTACCAACGCGGAGCGGGCGGTGCGCGCCGGCGTAAAACGATTCGACCAGGCCTGGGGCTTTGTCGACCGCGAGTATCCGGCGGTGGCGCCGACAACCACGTTCGACGCTTTGATTCCGATGGCGATGGCGAGCGACTTCCCAATACCCATTGTGGATGACGCCAACGTCTTGGTTGGTGAAGTCCACCGCAGCGCGCTGGCCGAGGCGCTGGCCGAAACCTCTGCGGCTGACGCCGATTACGAGGCCAACGCCGCCGAAAACGCGTTGATAGCCGAATCCCGTGTTGAAAGTGCCACAAATATTGACGCGGACGATTCAGGAAAATAGCAATGGCCTGACCACCTGAGCCGTATCGCCGGCGCTTCATCCGGCACGCCTATTACGGGAGGAAATCATGGCAGTAATAACCAGAGATGAGCCTGAAACCGGGGCGGCGGAATCGATCCAGACTGCATCGAGCGCACCGGGTGCGACACCGCGGCTCACACTTGGGAACATCCCAATACTGTACAAATGGTCAATCGGCATTGCGGCCGTTCTGGTCGTGTTGATTGCCAGCCTCCTGATCTGGGGGCCGGAGATGGAGTTTCCGACGACGGTGGCTCGAACGACGTCGACCGACGGGACGACGACTTTTGACCGGTCGCTTAGGAACGTTACGGGAAGCGCCATTGACGTTGGAGCCACATGGCTGACACAAGAGGGGCGATGGCTGTTCGGAGGGATCAAGAACGGTGTTACGTATGTGCCTGTGCTCTATATCGAAACCGGTCTGAAGTGGCTGCCATGGCCAGCAGTTGTCCTGTCCTGGCGCTGGCGCTGGCGTCCTTTGCAGTGGGACGCTGGGCATTGATGATATTTGCGACGGTGGCTTTTCTCTACATCGGCTTTATGGGGCTTTGGGAAAACACCATAGACACCATTGCGTTGATGGTAGTGGCGGTAGCGTTGTCGGTGGCGGTTGGGCTGCCGCTGGGCGTGCTGGCCGCGCGCAACCAGACTGCGGACCGCATTCTGCGCCCAATCCTGGACGGGATGCAGACCATGCCGAGCTTTGTGTACCTGCTGCCGGGGATTCTGTTCTTCGGGCTGGGCAAGCCGGCGGGTATATTCGCCACCATCATCTACGCGGTTCCGCCGGTAATCCGGCTGACCAACCTGGGCATCCGGCAGGTGTCCCCGGAAACGGTGGAAGCGGCGCGGTCTTTCGGGGCCTCGCCATTGCAGATTCTCTCGAAGGTGCAAGTGCCGATGGCGCTCCCCACTATCATGGCCGGCATCAACCAGACTACCATGCTCGCTCTGTCAATGGTAACCATCGCAAGCATGGTAGCGGCCGGCGGCCTGGGTGACAACGTGCTGCGGGCTATCCAAAAGAACGAAGTGGGCAAGGGGATAATCGCCGGGTTGGCTATCGTGTTCATGGCTATCGTAATCGACCGCCTCACGCAGTCGGTAGCGAGAAGCCGTCAGGAAGCATTGTCCGGAGGGCTTTGATCAACCTCACGTTGGTTACGCTAAGCGAAATCGTGGTGTTCAAGCGGGATATTATACGTAAGTGTATCACATGGTACGTAAAGTAACTGTGGTTTTGCCACTCATTTCCTGAATCAGTATGTTGGAGGTTTGACACCCGTATCACGGGCTGTTATAACTGTCGCCACTACCCCGGCGCCGGGATTGCCCGGTAGCCTTGAGATCACCCAAAAGGGAGGAACCCATCTTGCCTGCAAAATTCAGACTACTAGCCATATCGGCGCTGTTAGCCGCAGTAACGGCGCTTGCCGTCATGGCTTGTT
This sequence comes from Geodia barretti, assembly GCA_030341885.1. NCBI lineage: Eukaryota > Metazoa > Porifera > Demospongiae > Tetractinellida > Geodiidae > Geodia > Geodia barretti. The sequence goes on from CASHTH010001770.1 coordinate 7,182, forward strand.
CGCCAGCAACGCCTGAAACCATTACCGAGACGGTGGAAGTAACCAAGATTGTTGAAGTGCCAGGCGAACAGGTCCAAGTAACTGTTGAAGTGCCAGGCGAACAGGTCCAAGTAACTGTTGAAGTGCCCGGTGAACAGGTTCAAGTCACCAGGATCGTGCAAGTGATGGCGCCGGAGGGGCCCAAAGACACCATCATCTTCGGAGACCTCAACTGGTCCAGCGCATTGCTGCAGAACCGCATCGCCCAATACATCGTTGAAAAGGGCTACGGCTATCCGACCGACGTAAAATTCGGCGCCACGCTGCCCCTGTTTCAGGGATTGCAGAACGGCGACACCCACGTAACGATGGAAATCTGGCTGCCCAACCAGGACGAAGCCTGGAACAAGGCCAGAGAAGACGGCGCGGTGCTGTCAGTCGGTAAGAGCCTGGGTAGTGACTGGCAGTCTGCCTTCGTAATCCCCGCTTATTTGCAAGAGCAATATCCCGACCTGGACAGTGTTGAAGACCTGAAGGAGCAACAATACAAAGACCTGTTCAAGACGGCGGAAACCGGCGATAAGGCGCGGCTGGTATCCTGCATCATCGGTTGGGCCTGCGAGGACGTGAACGCCGCTCAGGTCGAGGGCTACGGTCTGTCCGACCACGTTGAAATCATCAACCCTGGCGATGGCGCGGCGCTGAACGCCGACTTGTACGGAGCTTATGAACGCGAGGAACCTTGGCTGGGTTACCAGTGGGGCACCAATGACCCGGCCCTGAAGCTGGACCTGGTTCGCCTGGAGGAGCCGGCTTACAGCGACCAGTGCTGGTTCACCACCCAGGCTTGCGCGTACAAAGACGCCACCATCCTGATTGCAGTATATCCCGACCTGCCGGCCCGCGCTCCCGACGTTCTCGAAATGCTGCGCCAGTGGGATTTCAACATCGACATCTACAAGTCCGTCGTCCGGTGGCAGGACGCTAACCCTGATGCTGATGTTAAAGCGACTACCATGTGGTGGCTGAACAACAACGCCGATATCTGGGGTGGTTGGGTTACCGATGATGCCGCCGCTTCCATCCAGGCTGCGCTCAGCGCGGGTGAAGAAGCAGAAGGCTGGCCTTCCGAGTAAAACAGCCGGGCAGTACCAACCAAGCGTACTATCGAAGCGGCCCCGGCAACGGGGCCGCCTTGTTTTTCTGCTACAATGCAACCCGCCCCCAGCACCCGAATCTGGAACGCGAAGGACTCTTGACCCCGATGACTACTGCTAACTCTGCCTCTGCCGTGTCGGATGAAACGCTGGCTACGCTGAAGACTATTCCCACCCAAACGCTGATCGATGGGCTGTGGGTAATGGGTTGGCCGATGAGCATGATCGAGGGTGCAAAGCCGCTGCAACCCGGCCAAAGCATGGCGGGGAGAGCGGTAACGCTCCGGTTTGTGCCCCACCGTCCAGACTTGGCTGCAGACAAGCCCAAGGGTGCCGACTCTGCCGAGTACGTTGCTTTTGAACTGTGCGGGCCGGGCGAGGTTTTGGTGATCGATGCGATGGGGTGGCCATACAGCAGCATCGGCGGCGATATCAAGTTTTACCGACTCTATCAGCGCGGAGTTGGCGGCCTGGTTACCGACGGGGCGGTGCGGGACACCAACACCCTCAAGGGTTACGGGTTTCCGGTTTATGCCGCCAATGCCACCGCCAAGCAGGGTCCGGCTGAGTTTTGGCCCTGGCAGGTGAACGACTGCATCCAATGTGGCGGTGTGTTGGTGCGACCGGGTGACGCGATAGTGGGAGATGACGATGGCGTGGTAGTAGTGCCCGCGGCAACAGCCAACGAGGTCATAGAGATTGCCCACCAGCGGGAGGAAGTAGAGGCCGTCATCAAAGCGCAACTTGAACTGGAACAATGTTCCCCGGGGAAATACTATCCCTTCAACGACAACACCTGGAAACTTTTCGAAGAAAAGACCGGCAAGAAACCATACCGCTGATTTGAGATAACCACCCACAACTGGAGGCAAATTATGGCTCGATTACCTGTAGCAACGCGCGAAAGCATCCCCGCCGGTCAGGAGGCCGCGTTCGACCAGATCGTTGGGAGTTCGGGAGCTGTGGCGCCCTATGGTCCCGGTTCGGTTTTGACCCACGTCCCCGAGGCCAGCAAACACGCCACCGCGCTGAACCTGTACTTGCGTAACGATTCCAGCGTACCGTTGAAGTCGGCCGAACTCGCGATGCTGGTGGCAGCCCGGGAGATGGATTGTCAGCACATTTGGAACTCTCATGCCAAGTCAGCCCGTGACGCCGGCGTACCGGATGGCGTTGTGGACGCGCTGCGGGACGGGAAGCCGTTGCCCGAGTTGGCCCCCGACGAATCAGCAGTGATAAATCTGGGACGGGAGATTTTACGGAATCACCAGGTCAGCCGAGGCGGATACCAGAGCGCGCTGGAGATTTTCGGGCAACAGGGGACTATAGAATTGAGCCTGATTCTGGGAAATTACACCATGCTGTCGATGGTCATCAACACGTTCGAGACTAACTTGGCGCCCAATCGAACAGAACCCCTGACTGCAGAAATTAACCACTAACTGCGGTTGCGGGCAGGGCCCGCTTGCGGTAAATCTGAACGCGATGGCGGCAGGAGTCCACGATGTAGATCCTTCCGTCATCGTCCAGTTTTTCACCGAGGTGGGGCCCCAGAATAGCGATTCCACGCCGGCCGAATCTCCCGATGCGTGTCTCGCCACGGAGATACCGACGGGGACAGATCTGCAGCCAGACGGGCTGCGGCCTCGTCGGGGTTGGCGGCCAGGTAATCTTCGGCCCAGGACGATGTTGTAGCGTCGCCCCTCAAAACGGCGGCAATTTCTCCGTCCGGCGCAAACACCTGAACGCGTTCGTTTCCCCAATCTGCGACGTACAGATAATTTTCTGCATCGACGGCCACGGCAGCCGGGCGCCGCAATTGGCCCTTTCCGTCGCCGGGCGTTCCCCATTGACCAACGAACCGCCCCGTAGGGGTGAAACCCTGTACACGGTCGTTACGCCAGTCAGCCACATACACGTTGCCGTCTGCATCGCAGGTCAGGCCCCACGGCGTGTTGAACTCACCCGACTGCGTGCCAAATTGACCCCATGCGTCAATGAATTGTCCGGCGAGGGAGAATCGTTGGATGCGGTGATTCAATGCATCGCTGATCAGGATGGTGTCGTCGGGGGCGATTGTGATGGCGGCCGGGCGGTTCAATTTGCCTGGAGTGTCGCCCGATTGCCCCCAATGGTGAACGAAAGTACCGTCGGGTTCGAATACGTTAACGCGTTGCAGCGACTCATCCGTAATATAGAGACGACCACCGGAGTCGCGTGCGATGCCGCTTGGCCACCAGAACTGACCGTCTTCGGTGCCACCGGTTCCCCATTCTCCGACGTAGCCTTCGTCTACCGTGCAAACGCAGACGCGCTTGTGGTTGAGGCGCAGAGTGGTTTCTGGGCCGCCGCGATTCAGCACGAACATCTGGCCCTGGTCGCCGAGAGCCAAGTCGACCGGGTGAATGAAACCGCGCCCCTGATACGCCAGGAACCCGACGGTGTGGCTGTAGGTGAACATGACGTCGGGAATGGTCATCGCGGTGGGAGGCTCCTAGGCCAGCTGGTACTCCCGGGACGCAACGATCAGCTGAAGCATGTCGGTTACCCTCTGCTCGGCGCAACCTATGGCATCGCTGCGGTCGAAACGCACCTCACCCCAAGGCGCTGCCAAGGCCACCAGACTCTCCATGGTGTTCTCCGACACCTCGAACATGCTCACGGCGTCGAGGCAGGCGAGGACGAACTCCCGGGGCGCCAGCACGGGTTTGGACGCCTGAACGCGATTGATTATTGAACGGATCCCCGGGAGGCTGGTATCGCGCATTTCAATGCCGGCCGCGTTGATGCGCTCGACAAGATTGCCGGTATCGATCCATTCCATTCCCGAATGCCAACCCTCCACGGTGGGAGGATTCAGGATTTCCTGGCCCATGAAATTGACGTCCATGGCGAGATTAACGATGGTCCATTCCGGGAAGCGATGGCTTCCGGCAAGGCGGGCGGTGGATCCGACCAATTCGGCGGGGCTTTTTACGCGCGCCAGTCGCACCGCATCGGCTACGAAGAAATCAGACAGGAACAGGCATCGCAACACGGCGCCGATGTCTCCGCCGGTGTCGGTGAACTCGGTAGCCAGGAGATCGATAGCGCCGGCGTCCGGTTGGTCGGCCACGAAGAACTGGTACAACTTGCCGGCGATGAACCGGGCGGTGGCGGGTTGCCTGACAATTATGTCAATCACCTCCCGCCCATTGAACGCCCCGGATTGACCCAGGAAGGTTTTGTCGGTGTCATCGTGGTCCTCTTCCCGGTAACGGAACTGCCAATCGATGCGGCCGTAGGGCCAGAATGAATCGCGGCTCGCCCGGATGCTCATGTAATCGGTGTTCGCAATGGTCCAACCGGTGAAGGCACGGGCCGCTGATTTGACGTCCGCTTCCGTATAATTGCCGATGCCCATCGAGAACAGTTCGAGCAACTCGCGGCCGTAATTCTCGTTGGGAGCATCTTTATGGTTGTCCTTGTTGTCCAACCAGAAGATCATGGCGGGGTCTCTGGAGAGCGCCAGCAGGATGTCGGAAAACTTCCCGAGGCCATACCGCCTGAACGTATGCGTTTGGTTGACCACCGCCTTGGCGTGGTTCAGTTTGCCGTAGGCCGTTGCGAACACGCCGTGCCAGAACAAAGCGATCTTTTCTTCCAGGGGACGCCGCGAGTTGATGATGCGGTACAGCCAATAGCTTTGGCTACTCTCCAGCAGCATCAGGCTGTTTTGGTCCACGTGGTAGCGCTCGGATAAGGTCTTCCATCTCCAGATCGGGTTGATCCTGGGATGCAATAATTCCTCCACGGTGTTTTCGTAACCTTTGGCCAACGCACGATCCATCTCGTCGCGGGTGGCGCCGAAGCCGGCGCGCAGCAGCAGATGAGCCATCTTGATGGTTGGGCCGTCGGCTAGCGTTATGCGCTGCGCCGAAGGTTGGCCTAGGATACGGGGCATGGTCATGTGCAGGTAATACCCGTCACCTCGCGATTGGATCGGGAGGTGGATATTGAGATTACGTCAGGCTCCAGCGGGGATTGGCTTCCACGCGTTCGCGAAGGTATTCCACCAACCACGGGCGAACCTCTTCTTCCAGGTAGAATGTGGGTTCGATCAGCTCGGACTGGTCGGCAATGATACCTTCCTGGATACAACGCTCCGCAACATCGGTGCCGGGCATCACGCTGACACCCACGCGCAGGTTGGCCAGGGACGGGCTGAGTCCACTCAGGAATTCCAGCTTGTTGTCGACCGATGAACGAGTCTCTCCCGGTTCGCCGAACTGCTGCGATATGGTGTAATGCAGGCCGCCATCCTCGCATAGCTGGGTGGTTTCCTTGAGCAAAGCGTAACGCGAAATGTCGTTGTCACCCTCGTGGGGATCGCCGCCGCGGGTTCCGCCCATCATCACCAGACCGCAGCCGGCCTGCTTCATCAAACCGATCAACTCGGAGTCGCAGGCGTACGGCGCGAGGCAGGTGTTCCAACGCACCTTGACCTGGGCTTCCATGAGCGCGTTGCACAGCGACTTGGCATGTTCCAGGGGAACGTTGAAGCAGTTGTCAACGAAGAAAATCTTGCGGAGCCCGTAGCGGTCGGTGACTTCGGCCACTTCCTCGACCACTTCGTCGATGGGTCGGATGACACGCCAGGCGCCTTCAGCGGTGTGGAAGTCTGCGGCGGACGTTGGATAGTAGAACCCGCCCAGCTTGGTGAGAACACTGACGCCGAAGCCGGCCTGGGCATACTTGGAGATGTCCAGGTCGTCGAGGCTGGGGCGGCTGACGAAATCGGAAGAACAGCGCATTCCGTTGTACACAACCTCGCCGTCTTCGCGGTAAAGGACACCGGTCATGCCACGGTAATCAGGCTCGCCAACCTCGACGCGATTGCACAACTCGGCAAACGTTTCGGCAGCGTCGCCGGCAATGCCGAGGTCGGGCTTTACGAATTCGAAGACTTGCTGCGGCATGATGCTGAACGCAGGGCCGCCGCAAACGATGGTTGCGTTGGATATGGAGCGGATCCGCTCGATGACACCCTTGGTAATTGGCAACTGCCACTGCGGGTCCATGTAGCTGTGGTTGCTCAGGTTTCGGATGGAGATGCCCACCAATTCGGGCTGAAACTCGGACACCACCTGCTCGACCTCACCGAGGTAATCGGTATCGGCGAACATCAGGTCGACCAGTTTGACCTCATGGCGCGTGCGGTCCAGATGACCGGCGACATAGGCAAGGCCGATGGGTATGGGTTGGGCACGCATACGGCTCATAACCCGATTGTGGCGGTTGGTAGCAATCAACAAAACACGCATCTCAAGACCCTCCCCGGCGTCTGTAAACGCCCCGATTGTACACCACGAAAGGTGTATGCGCTAATGCTAGCGATACAGCCGTCAGATATGGGCAATGGCTGTGCCAAAGGTGATATTCGCGTGGCTTAACAAGGCAATGGGCGTATGTTACTCTGATTTTCGCAACACCCCGACAAGGACGGTCTCGCTGGATGGGCCAACAATTCGCAGCATTTCGACTCGTGCTCATGGCTATGGCAGCGCTGGTGATTCTAGCCACGGTTGCCTGCTCCGGCAACGCTTCAGATTCTGCGACGGGTTCTGCTGGACGATCCTATGGCGCCAGCGAACCCACTCAACAGGACGGGGGCGGCGAATCGGAATTACCGGAACCGGCGGCCGATACCATCTACGATTTCGATATCAATTTCTATCAGGGTCAGGACATTGTGGGGGGCGATGTTGTTCCGGTGTCGGGCCTGCGAGGGCAGCCGATAGTGCTCAATTTTTGGGCAGGACTCTGTCCTCCCTGCCGAGCGGAGATGCCGGAGTTTCAGAGTTTTGCCGAAGCATACGCCGGTCGGGCATTGGTGGTAGGCGTGGATCTGGGCCAGATTTTCAGTTTGGGGAGCCAGGATGACGCGACCAGATTGCTTGCCGAATTGTCGGTTACGTACCCGGCCGGCTACACCGATGACGGCGGCCTGGCTCGGGAGTTGGAAATACTGGGATTGCCGGCCACTTTCTTCATAAACGCGGACGGGTCGGTTCACCGGCAATGGCAAGGCCCGCTGAACGAGGCAAAACTGGCTGAAATAACCGATGAGATGCTCAACCAGTAACACAGCGCATGGCCGTTGAAGTTGAAGGAAACATGACCGTAGCAAACAATTCCATCACGTTCGGCTGCAACTTGAGCGTGGACAATTATTGGGATGTGGGGGAATTCGCCCGCCGAGCGGAAGATCTGGGTTTTGACCGGGTTGCCATCGGCGAGCACGTCATGGACGGCAACCCGCCACGTGCCACGATGCTGGGGCTGCCGGCGATGGCAGCGGCGGCCGGGGCCACATCGCGGATCCGGGTGCTGACCGGGATAGTCATCGCACCGTTGTACCACCCCGGTGATGCTGGCGAAGCTGGTGTCTACAGGTGGATCAGATCTCCGGCGGTCGCCTGGATTTCGGCTATTGGCGTGAGCGGCCAACGGGACACGCGGATTGAATTTGAGGCCCTGGAAATTCCGACCGGTACCAGAGGACGACGCACCGACGAAATTCTGCAGGCGATGAAGCAGTTGTGGACCAGTGAGCACGTATCCCATCACGGCCGTTTTTCAACTTCGACGACATAACCCTGCTGCCGAAACCGTCCCAGCGTCCCTACCCGCCAATCTGGGTTGCCGGCAGAAGCGATGCCGCCGTGCGGAGGGCCGCCATCGAGGGCGACGGCTGGTATCCCTACCTGTTCACGGTGAACCGCATACGGCGGTCGAATCAGAATGTGCGTGACCTTGCTGAAGAGTCTGGACGGGACCTTTCGGGGTACCACTGGGGTTTGAACCAGCCTACCGCCATAAACACGGATCCCGACCAGGCCCTGCAAACCGCGATACCCACGTTGGACAACGCTACGTTACGGCTGAACGCAGCGCTGAGGATATGCCCGGGCGTTGTGCATCACGGGGAACGCGGAGGATTGCGTGGGCGCGATTCAGGAACGGATCGACGCCGGCGTTCAGGATTTCGTTTTTGGATTCCTGTCCGGGGAACCTGCGGAATACTTTTCGCAGATGGAGTTGTTCTCCAACCGTGTGCTGTCGCATTTCAAGTAGTATCGGAGGTCGGGCGTTTCGGCTCGATGTTTCAACATTTCTGGGTCGTAAGTACAGGAAACTGATCTCGCGGTGACACAGCTTCAACGAATTCGGATATGATTTACAACCTGAGTGCAGCACCGGCGCTCTTTGAGGAATGGGAATGAAATTCGGGATCTACAGTTCAATTGCCGACCCGCCGGCTGGGGAGAACCTGGCGTTGCGCGTCGAAGAAGTGGTGGCGGAAGCCAGGCTGGCCGAATCAGTTGGGTTCGACTCGTGCTTCTTCGGTGAACACCACCAGGACCGCGATGGTTTTTTGCCGTCTCCATTGATCGTTTCGGCTGCGGTGGCGGCGCAAACGACCACCCTGAACCTGGGCACTTCGGTAATACTGCTGCCATTGCATCACCCGGTTAAGATGGCCGAAGACGTCATCACGCTGGACATCGTTTCACGGGGAAGATTCATACTCGGTGTTGGCTTGGGCTATCAGCCGGTGGATTTTCGAACGTTCGAGATTCCCATCGAGCAACGAGTGAGCCGATTTGAAGAGGAAATAGAAATCATCCGGCAATGTTGGGGCGGGAGCACTTTTTCATTCTCTGGAGAACATTTCAACCTGGAAGACATTACGATTAGACCCCGGCCGTATTCCGATCCGTCTCCGCCATTGTGGATCGGCGCCAGCCGAGTGCCGGGCGCGCGTCGGGCCGGACGGATCGCCGACGGGTTTGTGGCCGGCCCAAGCACCGACCTGCCAGGCACCATAGCGCTGACCGACGCCTACCATAAGGCCGCTGAGGAAGCGGGTCGGGAGCCGGTGCTCTGCCTGATGCGTGACGCGTGGGTGGCCCCAACCCGCGCCGAAGCAGAACGGGTTTACGGGCCTGAGGTGATTGACGCCTATAAATATTACTGGCGAAACGGATTGAACGAATTTCGCCACTACGCTAACGAATCGGAGATCAACATGGATAACATGGCCACCGACCGGCTCATCATCGGTGAACCGCAGCAGGTGGTTGATGACTTCCACCGCTGGAAGGAGGCGACCGGAGCGGATTACTTCCTGCTGCGACTGCGCCACGCTCATTCCGGTGGCCCGCCTCACGAGCGGATCATGGAGGCCATCCAGTTGTTCGGAGAAGAAGTAATACCGCACTGTCAATAAGTCCGTTTGTATCAACACCGCTTTCCACAGGAGAATGACCATGCCCCGAATTCCTACCGCTGACCGCAACGCCGTGCCCCAGGACCAACTGGCGGCGTTCGATGCCATCGTGGCGTCCCGCAATAACGAAGTTCCAGCATTGGGACCAATCGCCATCCAGCTCCACGTTCCTGAAATAGCGGAACGTGGACGAAGCGCTACGTGCCTACCTGCGCGCCGAAGGTTCGTCGCTACCCGACAACGCGCAGGAACTTGCGATGCTGACAACCGCCCGCGAGCTGGACTGCCAGTTTATCTGGCATGCCCACGCCGCTGCCGGTCGGCGCGCCGGCCTCAGCGATTCACTGGTTGACAGCCTACGCGATAAAAGTGATTTGCCAGCCCTCTCTCCGGAGGAGGCCGCCGTTATCAACTACGGGAGGGAGTTTTTCCGTACCCGGCGGGTTTCGCAATCCACATTCGACGCTGCCTTCTCAGCTTTTGGCGAACGGGGGATCGTGGAACTAACCAACCTGATGGGTTACTACTCGGTGCTGGCCTTCAACCTCAACGCCTTCGAGCAGCTTCCCCCCGCGTCAAACGAACCGTTCCTGCCAGTTTAGCAAGGCCTCCGGAACGGCATGGACGCGATAATCGCCACCGCCCTCGACACAGCGCGGCAACTGGGCGCTCAATACGCAGACCTGCGTTGGTTTTCAGATTTTTACAGCGCTGGTGTGCTGAGGAACGGATTGTCGTGCGAAACGGGTTGTGGAACGCTGTCCAGCCGACGGCGCGACCGTGGGCTATCAGGCGTTGTGTCGGTATGTTGGCGCTCATGGAGTTTCGCGTCCACCGCGGTCTACTAAAACACCGAGGCGTCACGACCTAGGCTCTTGGCCAGGCCATGCAAATAGCCCGGGCGTCGGCTCTCGGCTATACTGGACCCGTGGTTACCGGCCGCCGCGTGCTGTTCCGTCCTTTCCTCACTGGTCCAAATTAGTATCGTAACCTAGCCTCCCCGATGCCCGCTGTCTTGCGGTCTGCAATCCCTTCATAACCGTATCTCTCTGTGAGGACAAGCTGAATCTGCTGCTGTCAGCTGATGATGCTGCTGAAATGGCTCAGGTGCCGCAGGTAAGCGCGCGCATGGGCAACCTGGTGTTTATTCCGGAGGAGCGCACCTTCGCCAACACCGAAGGCGCCGAGGTTCACCAGACCATTTGCGAAGCGGGCGGAGGGATACAGGTTACGGCGGTGGGTAATGACGAAATCCAGCGACTGTACGTATCCCAAATTGCCCGGACTGGCGAGCAGGGATTGCGGCGGTTGGGAATACATCGTTGCCATTGGAAATATTTAATGAAAAGAAAGCCGCATAAGATGGAACTGTGGAAATAAAAGAATGATTCGTTGGGGATTTATTATTCACGATTGTGATTGGAGATTGTCCCGGGGGGAGAAGAAAAGAACGCCCCCGACCCCGGTTTGAATAACGGTCTTCCACCCGGATTGAAAAACGAACGACGGAAACCAATCACAGAGAGAGAAGTAAATCATATAACTCAACTAACCCCTCGAGAGCCGCGCCTCCTGTTACAGGCGAAGGGTGCGTCAGATTAAAAGCGAGCCACCCCAGAAGAAAGAGTAACCCATACAAAACCCTGAACAACCTGTCAAAATGTCAGAGAGAAATTGCAACACCTTAATTTCGACCATCAACGCTCTTCATTCCCCCGTTTTCTTCGCCAAGAACGACGAAAGCCAGCCAAAGCAAAGTCCAACCCCCACGGCCGGTGGGAACTTCAATGACTCCGGACATCTGGGAATTCGGCGCGGGGGAAGACAGTGATTTCAAAGCACTTCCGGAAGACAATAATCAAGCCAAATCCGTTCTGGGAAAGTGGGGGGGGGGGGGAATTTTATAGGGGAAATCCCAGATCATTTTTAGAGAAAATAAAGCACTGCCGAGTTGCTATTGGACTGCCTTAACCTGTCCGTCAGGGATTACGACCGATCTGATCATCGACAGCAGCCAGCTGACGCGCTGCAGATCCACGAATCCTGCGGACATGCCGTGGAGCTGGACCGGGCGTTGGGTGAAGAAGCGGCGTTCGCCGGCACGTCATTCCTGACGCCTGACCTGCTGAACAACTATCCGTACGGGTCTGAGATAGGTGCACATCACCGCCGACAGCACGAGCCCGACGGGTCTCGGGTACCTTCGGTTGGGACGACGAGGGATTACCGGCTCAGGCTACCGACATCATCCGGGCCGGCGAATTCGTCGGCTATCTGATGTCGCGCGAGTCGGCGGCGAGGTTGGGTCTGGTTTCCAACGGCTGTATGCGCGCATCGTCGTGGAATCGAATTCCACTGATACGCATGACCAACGTTAGCCTGCAACCCGGGTGGCCAGCGTCGGCGGCGGTTCCGATGGCGCTTTGAGCGCTGATCACGGACGACTGGGTATCTACTCTGGAAACCAATTACGGTCGTGGTGAGGATAGACGTACCGTCTTGACAGGTACAATTTCCAGTTCGGCACCGAGATTGGCCGGGAGATCAAGAACGGCAAGCTGGGTCGCCTGCTGCGCAATTGCACCTACACCGGAAGCAACTCGGAATTGGAGGAGTGTGCGACCCTCGCCATCTGAGGTGCCGGGAACTATGGCAGCTGTGGGGAACTCCGCGCTGCGGGAAAGGCCAGCCCGGACAGATTGCCCACACCAGCCACGGCGCACAGCCCCACCAGATTCCGCGGAGTGTGTGCGGGTCGGTGTGATGCTCGTGATGATGGAGACGTCCCCGGTCGCTCCACATGCTAGGCCGCGAAGAAATCCGCTCGCTGCTCCACGACGCATTGCGGCACCGAGGCGCTGCGGACGCGGACATCTACGTAACCGCGTCCGAGCAGGCGTTGACACGATTCGCCAATAACCGCATCCACCAAAATGTTGAAAAACCTCGCATAAAAGAGAGCCATTTACCGTACCACGATTAGACGATTTCTCTCCCTTGACGAACATGTTCCCACCCCCGTATCCCCTTTAACCCCACCAAACCCCGCCCCCGCCCCCTCCCCCTCACACCCCCCCCCCTCCTCCGCGCGCCTCTAACACCCCCCCCACCCCCTACCCCCTCCCACCACCTCTTCCGGCCACCCCCCCCCCCCTCTTCTCCCCGACCCCTCTCCTGCCCCAATCCCAACTCCACATCTTTCTTCTCCCCTCATCGCCCCCCCGCCTCACCCCCTTATCCTCCCCTCCCGTCTTCCTCACTCCCTCCCCTTCTCTTCCCCCCTCCCTGTCTCGCCCCCCCCTTCCCTCCTACCCACCCTCACCCCCCGACCATCTGCCATCTTTTACCCCTAGTCCCCCCCCCTCCCCTCCCCCTCCTCCATATTCTCCCCCCCGCTTCCTCCTCTTGCGCCTCCTCGGAACCTAACCCCCCCCCCCCCCCCACTCCACCCCCCGCAGTTTCCCCACCACCTCTCCCCCCCCCGTTCCCCCCTCCCCTGGTCCACAACCCCGCTGCCTTACCAACCCCCCCCCCCCCCACCCCTACCTCCTCACTTCCCCCCCCCCCTTCCTCCGCCCCCCTCCCCCTTCCCTCCCCTCTCTCGTTTCCTACCCCGTTATCTCACCTTCCACCTCTCCCTCGCTACTCTCCTTCTCTGTTTCCCTTTCCACCTCCATTTTTTTCTTTCCCCCTCTCCCTTCTCCCCTCCTTTTTCATATGCTGGTTCGCACACTTCATCATCCGGGATTGCCTGATGGTCATGGAGTGCCAGTGTGTTTTCGCGCGGGACCAACCTACTGTCTTGAGGTGGAATGGCTGCTGCGGTAGATAAGGGCAGCGACTACACCGTCACGGCGTGTTGACTGAGGATCCGTCGTATTTCGTGGGGCTGCCCGAACCGGCGGTCGCCTCGGTAGGGTTCCGTCACTCTGCCTGCGGATCCAATTACCTATTCTTCGTATCGGCGCGGACCACACGACGGCTGCATGGCGGGGATCGCTTGTCGCAAGGCCTCCGAAGCCAATCTGGACGCCGCCGGTTTTTGCCGGACGGGCGTCACCGAGTTGGCCTGGTAAGTTGTAGTTTCAGCGTTGGGCGCCTCGACGGACTACCATGCCGGCAGTTCTTCCGGACCTGTCGGTACTGTTACGTTGGGCATATGCATTCTGCGGGATGGTCGAATTTGGCCAGGTGGGTGCGAATCGACGAAGTTTTTAGCGTCCGACTCGTCCGTAATCGCTTGGTCGATGATGGCCATCGGGAAGCGCCTTGTGCGCTATTCCCGCAATCCGCACGCTTTGAAAAACGGTGCAATATCCGGTCGTGCTGGAAACACATGCGGTGCGATGACATGCTGAAGCCTGGAGTTTTTTCTAAGGCTATGGGTGCGCGGGATGGTGCTACTGGGATCAGCAGCAGATGATGAATGGTGTTTAATTGGGTGAGGCGGCATAATGAGCCCGTCTTAATTGCACTCGGTTGGGCACGACGGAACGAGCTTCCGGATGGCCGGTGCCATTCGATGCTGAGGGGGTGCCCAAACAGCGGGTGGAAATAGTGGCGGATGGTGTGGTTCGGGGCCCGGTGTATAACGGCACCTTATACTAGCAGGAAAGGTTCCGGGGGGAATGTAGTTGCATCCACGGGCCGACATTCAACGCGGTCGCAACCGGCGTGGGCCGACGTGAGACCAACTGGTTTTCATGCGGCCCGGCGACACCCAGAAGTATCTGATTCGCGGCCGGTGGAAAGGGTGTGGTGTGTACATCACGCGTTTTTACTATACGCGCCTGGCTCACAGCCGCGGCTGCGTGATGACCGGTATGACGAGAGACGGCACGTTTCTGATCGAAAACGGCGAGTTGACTACGCCGGTGAAGAACCTGCGTTTTTACATCAAAAGTTTACGTGGTTTAGCATTGGACGGGTTTGTGCGAAATAGCTTTCGGGACCCGCCTCAGCTGAATTTGAACGAAGCCGGCATGGCGGTTAACGGTCCAGCGGCTATGCTGTCTGCCTGGAGATTCACGGGGCAACGGTTGGTAAACCGACCGGGGGTAAGGAGTGGAGGTGGACAAATGATCCGACTTGACCAACGACGAGTGCCAGGACATTCGGCCTAAAGCGGTTAGCCTGACGTTGGCATGAAACGGTGACTTCAGCCATGTGTTAGGACATAGCCTGAAACGCGAATGCTGAATTCGATGGCGAAACGATGAACCGTCCGGTTTCAACATGATGAGGACATACGTTGCTGTAACCCAACCGGCAGACCTGGAGGCATAACATGGCTACCCCAAGGGGATTTTAATGGGATATACCTTATGCACCAGCCTCGGTGTATTGGACGGAGTCCATCAGGCGCCGACAGATATCGCCGGTGGAGGCGGTGGACGCCTACCTGGACCGCATCGATGCGGTTGGAGACAAGCTCAACGCGTATATCACGATATGCGCTGAACAGGCGCGGGCAGAGGCAAAGGAGCTGGAGTCCGAAGCGATTGCAGGCAACCTGCGGGGGCCGCTGCACGGCGTGCCGGTGGGTTTATACGGACCAGAATCCACATAGGGCGCGGCAAAAGAACACTGACCGCATAAAAAAAAATCCCGCCGGCAGGGGCGGGGGTGTACGTTCCCCGATTTTGTGCCGGAGCAGGATGCACCCGTGGTTAGCGGACTGAAGTGCCTGCACGGGCGAGTATGGTCATCTGATAAGACCAACATGAGCAGTTCCGCATGGAGACAAGTCAGTTCGTTGTTTCCTTTGGACCCGCGCGCAACTCCGTGGGATACCGCGCGGAAACCCGGCTACCAAAGCACGGACAGCGGTTCTGCCACAACAGACGGCTTTACTGTGCGCAACATCATTGGGCGGAAGCCACGGGGTCGCGATCGATCCGTTGGTGCCGGTGGACGCCAATGCGGGCTTGGTTGGTATCCGCCCCACGTGGGGACGGGTAAGCAGAGCCGGAGTGGACGGAGCCTAGCTAGGTCGCGTGGAACTCCGATCGGGCTCCGATATCTGCGCACCGTAACCGACCTGCGAGTTTGACGCTGGGGGCCTCCGCGGCCCACGATCCCAACAAAGAACGGGACAGACGGTCGGGAGCCAGTTACCGACTACGTTCAATTTCGGAGCTGGCTTCGACCGGCATGCGCACGGCGAGTGCAGAGTTGAGGGGCGGGA
>CASHTH010001771.1:0-44354 GCA_030341885.1 Geodia barretti
TGGTGAGTTCGGGGAGTCCTTCCACGGGGAGTCCTGGAGCGCCTGGGCGTGGGTGCTGAGGACCGAGTGAATGAGGGAGAGGTTGTCCCGCGACTTTGACTCCATTTCGGTGGGCAAACTGGAGCCGTGCGCGGAGGAAGTATCCCACCACCCACAGCCACTCCTGGGAGAGGAGAGGAGGAGAGGAGAGAGAAGAGGAGGAGAAATGAAACGAGGAAGGCAGAGGAGGAGAAGAGATAAGGGCAAAATTGTTGGGAAAAGTCAGGGAAGTGAAATATTGCTGCTAGCTAGATTTTCTTAGAGTGTGGGCTCATTTTCTACTGAGGGGACCCTGTAATCAGAGTGTACGCTGGCAGAGACAGTAACACAGTTTGCTAAAAATGTGTCCATATCAAACTGTCTCAGATGCAGTGGATATTCTTGGGAAATGTGTGGAGAGGGACTCAGAGTGACATAAATATACTCACGGGGCCTTGGTGGTAGTTGAAACCTTGGCAGTGTTGTAGTTCCCAGAGTCCACCGAGTTAATGTAGTAGCCGTTGTACACATAGTCCCTGGACCAGGAAAAGGGGAAATGAGGAGGACGGTGAAATGACGATTGATGTGTCATGTACGGGTAGAAAGTCAAACATTTATGTCAACTGTAATCGAGGTAGCAAGCAAACAGTCAACTGTACGAGTAGCACGCAACACAGTCAACTACACTACACGAGAACTCTTTAGAAGAGAAGTCACGAAAGTTGCTTTTGCATTTGCATTGCGTTTTCCCTCCCCAACACTCTACGGCTCTGATGGTTACTACAATAGTATAATACACCCTCCGTTCCTCCCCTCCCATCTCCACCCGGGGGTCGAGGGTCCTCATTCCCAGCGGTCCCAGCACAACTCCTCTGCCGTCTGCAGTGCCGTCCAGGCATTCTCCGGCGAGAACAGCTCCGGGCGACGACCATCGCGATGGGAAATTCGGCCTCAACTGGTAGTTGGCGTAGCGCTGGGTAGAGCCCACGCAGTCCTTGTACATTCCGGTGCGATGGAGGTAGCTGGCCTGCGTGCCCTCCTTCTGACTGGCCAAGTTTCTGTCCACGGGACCCAGAAATGGTGCTCGAAGCTTTCTTTGATGAGTGACGCCCATTTGGAGTATGTCCAGTGTTCTCCTGCCTGGAGAGAGAGAGAGGAGAAGATGAGCAATGCCCACAGGAGCCTAAGTGGTAATAATAGTCTCAGTGAATAATTATTGTGTTTAGCACACTAGCTGAAAGGGAATAAACCCCTTCCACACCAGATGCCCCGCTTTCATCTTCAAACACACTTATTATACCGTTAGAAAATATGTATTTTGGCAGTGTGTGTGTGTGTGTGTGTGTGTGGACGTACTGTGGGGGTCGTCTGAAGGTAGGTTGACCCGAGAGTAAGGGAACTGTCCCAGCTGAGAGAGTTGGTGGAGCCACTGTATGGCCGAGTAGGAGAGACCCACTAGCTCTACCGCCGACCCATTTCTGGGGAGGGAGGGAGGGAGGGAGAAGAGAACAAGAGAGTTACAACCCACATACAATAATTAGAACAGCAACACAGTCTTGGCGAGTGGGTGCCATTTGCACTCCGAACGTCTTCACTGTCAACTCACCCTCATTGAATCCCCTACCCCACAGGCTACTCTCCCTCAGTGGAGGTTATAAAGAAGAAGGATGCAAGCAATATCTACTCAGCGCATGTTCATATTGTTCACAAATAATATACAGGCTAACTCCACTCATGTATAGTTTTTGTGTAACAGCATCAGTTGCATATAAACAACTAAAAGTTGGCTAAAGTACATTGTACAATAATTACCTCGGAGTGGCAGGGGCCCCCTTATTCCCTGCCCAGGTGGACTCCCCAACCTTGTCCATCCACGTCCCACAGTTATGGACGCTGCCTCCGTACACGAACCCCGTCCCTTCGTCCACGCCCACCTCCACGTTGAACCCGGGCGGAGTCATGTCGCGGTCCAAGTTTGGCCCCGCCCCTCTCTCCCTGAAGGCGATGCCCTGGGCGCGTGTCTCTGTAGAATGTCCTGGACCACCTCGGCGAGGACCACGACTTGCTGGCTCCCTGGCTTTCGTCTGACTGGAATATCTTCCTCACCTCCAGCTGTTGTATTTTACCATGATGAGAGGGAGGGAGAGAGAAATTTAGGGAACTAGACCAATGTGAAGAGTGAATTGAAGTGCAAAACTAAAAGTTTAAAACTTCCCAACACAGTGTCCGCAGTAATGCAGTGTCTGAGAGGTAAGGGTATATACTCATGTTGCATAACAAAGGAATAGCCATCCAAAACTCCCGTAGATTTTCCCACAAACCTTTTTCATTATACTCAACCGTATGTCCTTAGAAATAGCTACTACACAAGCACAAGGGCCTGTGTCCTATTATGGTCACTCTGACCTGAAACCAGTCATTCACTCTAAGAGGTATTGTACAGATCATCTTGGTAACCACCCGGCAGCCCAGGGCCCTGCCTACAGCCCTGTGTATATGAGGATTCCACTGTGTAGCTATCAGGTTTCCAATTACTTGTAGTGGTTTTGAAAGAGTTCTTGTAGTGGAGTAAATAGACAGTGACTCATGATGTAAACAAGTCTGTTGTGTGGCTTTACTGTGATGATGTATGATGTCACTTTCGTTACAGTCATACTAAAAACCTGTATTTCAACGAGCCTCAGTACTCTGTTCCCAATGGCAACGGATTCGACCAATCAGAATATGAAGTGCCGGTGACTACACCCACTTCATCGGAAGGCCCCACCCCTCCTCCACCTCTTTTTCCGCCACCTCATGTGTACGACTATGCAATGGTGCCTCCTGGGATGGCTCCAGAATATGCCACACTGGAACCTCCAGCCCATGCCTACCATACCCTAGAGTTTCCCTCTGGAACTAATGGAGCTGTGCTGCCTGCTGTGAGTGCAGGGAGAGAGGGAGGAGGTGGGGAAACTGATGGAACTGATGGACATTTTCAAGAACAAGAATATTCAGTCATTGAAGAAAAGTAGATTTTCTTTTTACTCGGTAGCCAGTTCTGTCATTTGATTATGTATGGATGAAATCGCTGGTTTGTGTATATTATTACAAGTTGCTTGCAGTGCATTCTGTGATTCAGACCTTCAAGTATATATATACATCAGTGTGTGTTACTGTATAATTATGCAGTGGAGCAAATCACAAAGGCGAGAGTCACAGAGAGATGAAGGTATTGTGACAACCTGTGTCTGGCCAATGCATTATGAAGGCGTCAAACTTTTGCACAATTCCCAAGGACAGGTTTATCTGCAGGTTGGTAGGTTGTGGCATCTGCGAATGATGTCGCAGCGAGCTGCGCATGCGTAGTGATACGCCGGATGGTAGAAAGCGTGTGAGTATTATACTGTGGGCGATCCTTGTAGTGCCAGTGCAGCGATTGTCTTGTTTTTTCAACGATATGGAGTCTCTGGGTTTCAAGGCAAGTTTTTAGCTGCAAGAAAGTCCTTACTTCACTAATTTTCTCGCATGGCAGTCCGAACTATCAGTCTTGTTGCTGGCCACTAGTCTACTAGTACTACTGGGACAGTCAGTGGCAGTAGCTCCAGGAGATGAGGATGAGAGATGTCCAGTTCCAGAGTATCCAGTCAATGTCAAAGTTCTGATGGATAGCTGGAGATACCACACACTGATAGCAGAGGATGATGGGAACAGAGTCTGGACTGCACTACTACTGAGAGACATGGAATGACCCCAAAAACGGTAGCTAGCTCAAAGGCTACTAATAATGCTACACTGACACTATTCATTTATACCTACAGTGGTCTTCTCAAGGAACTTGTAGTGGTAGTTCAGTTTCAGTGTGTTCTGGAGGTCGAGAAGGAAAATGGCTACGAACTCAGTTCATCAACAAGAGCTCTCCCATCTCCTAATACATACCCAGTCAGAATATTTGTGAACATTACATATTCCTTCATGGACTGTCCCAGACCAAAATGTGATGATAATTTTGAGCTGCTACTTGCAAACTATTACCATGACACAAGCTATCCATATGGTGAAGGTGGTATAATGCCAGACAACAGTATACAAAACACCAGTGGTGTTTCCAGTGGTACCAAACAGTTCTTCTTTGACTCTGAAACATCAGTTACTGGAATTTTCTTAGCACTAAAAAGTGTTGAAGCCTGTGTGAATGTGTCCAGAGTGTTGGTCTATCGTTATGAATGTCCTGGTCATGACAGACTGCCTACAAGAAACCTTCTCCGTCGACCTGCCACTCAGTCACTGTGTCAGAAATTTAGAGTCCGTCACTCCATACTGTGCAGAGAATTCTCACCTTGTTAATAACACTTCAAAGATATTATGTAGATTTGATGGAGTATGGGTCAATGGTAAAGCACGATGTGAGTGTAACTCTGGGTATACTGAAGATAAAAATGGGACCGCATGTAAAGGTAAAACAATTATTTCGCTATGATAGCCCAAAAGTATAGAGACAAGTGCTCTATTAACCCATGCTTCCAATAACTACTGGTTTAGATTTATGGTGTGTTCTTTGATTCTGCAGCATTGCCTAGCCAGTCAACTACTGGATACATTGCACAACAAACTGCATCTCCATCCACTACATCTGCCCTTCCTACCAATGGAGCCACACACAAGACTACAGTTGTGGGAGACACTGTAACAAGTGTCAGTCGAGAACAAACTCCATCCCTTTCTCCATCTCCCACCCCTTCACTTCCTACTGCTGGAACAACAGAGGAACGTACAGTTGAGGCAAGAGCCAGGGACAGTGGTGGTGGACTACCTATTCCCATTCTGGCTGGTGTGGGTGCTCTGATTGTAGTCATCCTAGCTCTAGCACTAGTGGTAGTGCTAGTTCTGGTAATAGTAAGAAATCACAGGAAATCGAAACAAAATGAGAAGTAAGTAAGCAGTTGTAGTAACTTTCAGTTTGTTCACTTGTGACTGGTGGATTGCCATGCAGCCATTTCTCCAGTGATGGGAAGCAACTGACTAACCCCGTCTACGATGCAGTGTCTCAAAACATACCAGTCAAGTTACCTGCTAGGTCAGCCCACATGGGCACTCCCTCATCTTGCTTACTCACTGATTGTGTCATCTTTGTAGTAACGGGAATGGAACAAGTGGCCACAAACAGGATGCCGAGACACTGTAATTTTCTGATAGCCCAGGAAGTAGTAATCCTACTTGACACTTTCTCTTTCCTCTTTCTTTCCTACAGTCGCAAGTTCCCAAACCCTCTATATAACACTACCCGACACAATATCCTCAGTAATGGAGTGTCTGAGAGGTAAGGAGCTGTCTTGTTTATCTTACTTCACTCTGTCTTGTTTATCATCTTTCCTTAAGGAAAGTGCAAGTGTGTACCATTGCAAGTGTATATACAGTAGTAGAGCCTTTCCCCCACAAACACCTGTCTTATGTACACTAAGCCTCCACCCTTTGTCACTACAACAGCTATACTCACATAACCTGTACACAATAGGCACCACATAGCTAGACACCCATAAGTTAAACTGGTGACTTTAAGTGGCATAGATCATGTCCTGCCCGGGAAAACCGCCCTCTCCCCCCAGCTCACGGCATAGATCATGTCCTGCCCTGGAAAACCACCCTCTTCCCCCCAGCTCAAGGCCAGTTTTACTGAATCCACACATACAATGTATTAAGTTTCTCCATTGGTGAATATACTAGCAGTAAACTCGTAATAATAAAAGTGGTCTGTTGTGCTTTGTTAGGGCCACATACTTTGCCTCTTTCTGCACTTTTGTTACAGTCACACCACACAAAATGGGAACACTTTCGATGAGCCTCAGTACTCTGTTCCCAATGGCAACGGATTCGTCCAATCAGAATACGAGGTGCCGGTGACCACACCCACTTCATCGGAAGGCCCCACCCCTCCTCCACCTCTTTCTCTGCCACCTCACGTGTACGACTATGCAATGGTGCCTCCTGGGATGGCTCCAGAATATGCCACACTGGAACCTCCAGCCCATGCCTACCATACCCTAGAGTTTCCCTCTGGAACTAATGGAGCTGTGCTGCCTGCTGTGAGTGCAGGGAGAGAGGGAGGAGGTGGGGAAACTGATGGAACTGATGGACATGGAGAACAGGAATATTCTGTCATTGGAGAAAAGTAGACCACGACATTGATCGTACTGTGTGTTTTTACTCTGTAGCCTATTATTGGTCTTGTATAATTCTTTGGCACAGGTTACATTGACAGGTCTACTTAAACCCGCTCTCGCTCTAAAGTCTTGCTTACGTGTATGTCTGGATACAGTGTGAGTGTCCCTTAAGCTATATTATTATATGCAAAGTGTGTTGCTTGCATAGTGGCTGGTTGCACACAGAGAACTCCTACACACCTGCCATTTCCATGTGCAGAGTCAGGAGACATGAAAGGAATGATGCAAGAAAGCCTGTGCCCACCACCAAACACATGCTCCCCACACGAGGCATGCTCCCCGAGTTGTATTTCTTTGCTCTACCATGAGCAGGATCCAATACATCGGAACCTCTGAACAAGGGACACTATGGGGCCAATGATTTTGTCCCTTGTAGAGAGTTCGTCCTTATCTCGGAGGGTCCCTTATCGGAGGTTCCACTGTACTCACTACTGAAGCCTCTGCTAGTGCATGGCAGTTCCTGAGGGGTCAATTGCTCCCCACACACCCACACACACACATGCAGGGCCGCCACTAAGACTAACAGTGAGTTTAACGATCAATGCTTATATTAGCAGTTTCATTTGTCTATTGTCACTTGGTTTAGTATAGATGAAATAACATCACACACGTGGCTGCCTTTTCGCTGGATGTCAACACAAAGTAGTTGTGTCAATAGATTTGGTGGGAAAAAGCTTTTCATGAAGCTGTTCACAAAATGTCGCAGAATCGGAATAAATTAGTAAAGGTTTACTCCCTCTCAAAATCATCATTGTGCATATTACTGGTATACATAGTGATGGTTCAGCGAGTAATTTACAAATCTGCATTACATACACAATGTGACCACACAGCAGTAAAATTAACACTACCTCTTGCTATAATTATTATTATAGTCTGAAGAATGTTCTTGAACATACATCGTATATTATGTAGCTCACAGGAACTTAGATATTGTACTGAATAATACTTAGAGATAGGGGGGGTGGGGCAGGGAGACTTGGGGTGGCTCAGCTATACTGCTTGAGATCATGAAGAACGTCTAGAATGGTGGCCATGGACCAGGCCTGCACGGGACAGCTATCCACGCACTCTGTCCCGTCCTTGTTGGTGAGTTCGGGGAGTCCCTTCCACGGAGAGTCCTGGAGTGCCTGGGCGTGGGTGCTGAGGACCGAGTGAATGAGGGAGAGGTTATCTGAGACTTTGACTCTATTTCGGTGGGCAAACTGGAGCCGTGCGTGGAGGAAGTATCCCACCACCCACAGCCACTCCTGGGAGAGGAGAGGAGGAGAGGAGGAGACGTGGCTTTCGTCTGACTGGAATATCTTCCTCACCTCCAGCTGTTGTATTTTACCATGATGAGAGGGAGGGAGAGAGAAATTTAGAGAACTAGACCAATGTGAAGAGAAAACTTCCCAACACAGTGTCCGCAGTAATGCAGTGTCTGAGAGGTAAGGGTATATACTCATGTTGCATAACAAAGGAATAGCCATCCAAAACTCCCGTAGATTTTCCCACAAACCTTTTTTATGCATTATACTCAACCGTATGTCCTTAGAAATAGCTACTACACAAGCACAAGGGCCTGTGTCCTATTATGGTCACTCTGACCTGAAACCAGTCATTCACTCTAAGAGGTATTATACAGATCATCTTGGTAACCACCCGGCAGCCCAGGGCCCTGCCTACAGCCCTGTGTATATGAGGATTCCACTGTGTAGCTATCAGGTTTCCAATTACTTGTAGTGGTTTTGAAAGAGTTCTTGTAGTGGAGTAAATAGACAGTGACTCATGATGTAAACAAGTCTGTTGTGTGGCTTTACTGTGATGATGTATGATGTCACTTTCGTTACAGTCATACTAAAAACCTGTATTTCAACGAGCCTCAGTACTCTGTTCCCAATGGCAACGGATTCGACCAATCAGAATATGAAGTGCCGGTGACTACACCCACTTCATCGGAAGGCCCCACCCCTCCTCCACCTCTTTTTCCGCCACCTCATGTGTACGACTATGCAATGGTTCCTACTGGGATGGCTCCAGAATATGCCACACTGGAACCTCCAGCCCATGCCTACCATACCCTAGAGTTTCCCTCTGGAACTAATGGAGCTGTGCTGCCTGCTGTGAGTGCAGGGAGAGAGGGAGGAGGTGGGGAAACTGATGGAACTGATGGACATTTTCAAGAACAAGAATATTCAGTCATTGGAGAAAAGTAGATTTTCTTTTTACTCTGTAGCCAGTTCTGTCATTTGATTATGTATGGATGAAATCGCTGGTTTGTGTATATTATTACAAGTTGCTTGCAGTGCATTCTGTGATTCAGACCTTCAAGTATATATATACATCAGTGTGTGTTACTGTATAATTATGCAGTGGAGCAAATCACAAAGGCGAGAGTCACAGAGAGATGAAGGTATTGTGACAACCTGTGTCTGGCCAATGCATTATGAAGGCGTCAAACTTTTGCACAATTCCCAAGGACAGGTTTATCTGCAGGTTGGTAGGTTGTGGCATCTGCGAATGATATATAGTTTCTCCGTCGCAGCGAGCTGCGCATGCGTAGTGATACGCCGGATGGTAGAAAGCGTAGTACTATACTGTGGGCGATCCAGTGCAGCGATTGTCTTGTTTTTTCAACGATATGGAGTCTCTGGGTTTCAAGGCAAGTTTTTAGCTGCAAGAAAGTCCTTACTTCACTAATTTTCTCGCATGGCAGTCCGAAGTCTTGTTGCTGGCCACTAGTCTACTAGTACTACTGGGACAGTCAGTGGCAGTAGCTCCAGGAGATGAGGATAACAGATGTCCAGTTCCAGAGTATCCAGTCAATGTCAAAGTTCTGATGGATAGCTGGAGATACCACACACTGATAGCAGAGGATGATGGGAACAGAGTCTGGACTGCACTAACGAAGCCAATGATGGTAGCTAGCTCAAAGGCTACTAATAATGCTACACTGACACTATTCATTTATACCTACAGTGGTCTTCTCAAGGAACTTGTAGTGGTAGTTCAGTTTCAGTGTGTTCTGGAGGTCGAGAAGGAAAATGGCTACGAACTCAGTTCATCAACAAGACTCTCCCATCTCCTAATACATACCCAGTCAGAATATTTGTGAACATTACATATTCCTTCATGGACTGTCCCAGACCAAAATGTGATTATAATTTTGAGCTGCTACTTGCAAACCATGACAGAGCTATCCATATGGTGAAGGTGGTATAATGCCAGACAACAGTATACAAAACACCAGTGGTGTTTCCAGTGGTACCAAACAGTTCTTCTTTGACTCTGAAACATCAGTTACTGGAATTTTCTTAGCACTAAGAAGTGTTGAAGCCTGTGTGAATGTGTCCAGAGTGTTGGTCTATCGTTATGAATGTCCTGGTCATGACAGACTACCTACAAGAAACCTTCTCCGTCGCCCTGCCACTCAGTCACCTGTCAGTGGAACAGTGTCTATCACTCCATACTGTGCAGAGAATTCTCACCTTTTAATAACACTTCAATGATATTATGTAGATCTTGATGGAGTATGGGTCAATGGTAATGCACGATGTGAGTGTAACTCTGGATATACTGAAGATCAAGAGGGCACCACATGTAAAGGTAAAACTTTATTTTTGCTATGATAGCCCAAATAGTATAGAGACAAGTGCTCTATTAACCCATGCTTCCAATAACTACTGGTTTAGATTTATGGCGTGTTCTTTGATTCTGCAGCATTGCCTAGCCAGTCAACTCACAGTGGGAAACCAATCACTTCATCCACCACCCTTTCACTTCCTACTGCTGGAACCACAGAGGAACGTACAGTTGATGCAAGAGCCGGGGACAGTGGTAGTGGACTGCCTATTCCCATTCTGGCTGGTGTTGGTGCTCTGGTAGTAGTATTCCTAGCTCTAGCACTAGTGGTAGTGCTAGTTCTGGTAATAGTGAGAAATCATAGGAAACCGAAACAGAACGAGAAGTAAGTAAGCAGTTGTAGTAACTTTCAGTTGTAGTAACTTTCAGTTTGTTCACTTGTGACTGGTGGATTGCCATGCAGCCATTTCTCTAGTGATGGGAAACAACTGACTAACCCAGTCTACGATGCAGTGTCTCAAAACATACCAGTCAAGTTACCTGCTAGGTCAGCCCACATGGATGACGAGATACTGTAATTTTCTGATAGCCCAGGAAGTAGTAATCCTACTTGACACTTTCTCTTTCCTCTTTCTTTCCTACAGTCGCTAAGTTCCTAATCTCTATATAACACTACCGGCACAATATCCTCAGTAATGGAGTGTCTGAGAGGTAAGGAGCTGTCTTGTTATCTTACTTCACTCTGTCTTGTTTATCATCTTCCTTAAGGAAAGTGCAAGGTGTACCATTGCAAGTGTATATACAGTAGTAGAGCCTTCCCACACATACACCTGTCTTATGTACACTAAGCCTCCACCTGTCACTACAACAGCTATACTCACTGGAATGGCACCACATGCTAGGACCACTAAGTTAAACTGGTGACTTTAAGTGGCATAGATCATGTCCTGCCCGGGAAAACCGCCCTCTCCCCCCAGCTCACGGCATAGATCATGTCCTGCCCTGGAAAACCACCCTCTTCCCCCAGCTCACGGCACAGTTTTACTGGAATCCCAATGTATTCCATTGGTTTTGAAAGGGAATATACTAGAGTAAATAAGCAGTAACTCATGATAATAAAAGTGGTCTGTTGTGCTTTGTTAGGGCCACATACTTTGCCTCTTTCTGCACTTTTGTTACAGTCACACCACACAAAATGGGAACACTTTCGATGAGCCTCAATACTCTGTTCCCAATGGCAACGGATTCGTCCAATCAGAATACGAGGTGCCGGTGACCACACCCACTTCATCGGAAGGCCCCACCCCTCCTCCACCTCTTTTTCCGCCACCTCATGTGTACGACTATGCAATGGTTCCTACTGGGATGGCTCCAGAATATGCCACACTGGAACCTCCAGCCCATGCCTACCATACCCTAGAGTTTCCCTCTGGACCTAATGGAGCTGTGCTGCCTGCTGTGAGTGCAGGGAGAGAGGGGGGAGGTGGGGAAACTGATGGAACTAATGGACATTTCCAAGAACAAGAATATATAGTCATTGGAGAAAAGTAGATTTTTATTTTTACTCTGTAGCCAGTTCTGTCATTTGATTATGTATGGATGAAATCGCTGGTTTGTGTATATTATTACAAGTTGCTTGCAGTGCATTTTGTGATTCAGACCTTCAAGTATATACATCAGTGTGTGCTACTGTATAATTATGCAGTGGAGCAAATAACAAAGGCGAGAGTCACAGAGAGATGAAGGTATTGTGACAACCTGTGTCTGGCCAATGCATTAGGAAGGCGTCAAACTTTTGCATAATTCCCAGGGACAGGTTTATCTGCAGGTTGGTAGGTTGTAGCATCTGCGAATGATATATAGTTTCTCCGTCGCAGCGAGCTGCGCATGCGTAGTGATACGCCGGATGGTAGAGCGTAGTACTATACTGTGGGCGATCCTTGTAGTGTGCCAGTGCAGCGATTGTCTTGTTTTTTCAACGATATGGACTCTCTGGGTTTCAAGGCAAGTTTTTAGCTGCAAGAAAGTCCTTACTTCACTAATTTTCTCGCATGGCAGCCGGAACTATCGGTCTTGTTGCTGGCCACTAGTCTACTACTACTACTACTGGGACAGTCAGTGGCAGCTCCAGGAGATGAGGATGTGAGATGTCCAGTTCCAGAGTATCCAGTCAGTGTCAAAGTTCTGATGGATAGCTGGAGATACCACACACTGATAGCAGAGGGTGATGGGAACAGAGTCTGGACTACAACTACTGCTGAGCGGAGACGCCGAATGACCGGAACGAAGCAAAAAAAGGTAGATAGCTCAAAGGCTACTAATAACGCTACACTGACACTATTCATTTATACCTACAGTGGTCTTCTAAAGGAACTTGTAGTGGTAGCTCAGTGTCAGTGTGTTCTGGAGGTCGAGAAAAATTGCTACAAACTCAGTTCATCAACAAGACTCTCCCATCTCCTAATACATACCCAGTCAGAATATTTGTGAACATTACATATTCCTTCATGGACTGTCCCAGACGACATTGTGATGATAATTTTGAACTGCTACTTGCAAACTACTTTTCCCATGGCACTGGGACTCCATATTATAGTGAAGGTGGTATAATGCCAGACAACAGTATACAAAACACCAGTGGTGTTTCCAGTGGTACCAAACAGTTCTTCATTGACTCTGAAACATCAGTTACTGCAATTTTCTTAGCACTAAAAAGTGATGGAGCCTGTGTGAATGTGTCCAGAGTGTTGGTCTATCGTTATGAATGTCCTGGTCATGACAGACTTCCTACAAGAGACCTTCTCCGTCGACCTGCCACTCAGTCACCTGTCAGAAATTTAGAGTCCGTCACTCCATCCTGTGCAGAGAATTCTCACCTTGTTAATAACACTTTAAAGATATTATGTAAAAATGATGGAGTATGGCTCACTGGTAATGCACGATGTGAGTGTAACTCTGGATATACTGAAGATCAAGAGGGCACCACATGTAAAGGTACGTAACTTTTTTGCACACAGCAAAAGTACTCCTCAGTTCTATTCCTTCAGCTCTCACTCTGATAAACTACCAACCATCTACTACACCTACCGAAAAGTCACTAATCAGCACTTCTACACTTTACGTCACTAATGGTCCAACTATTTCCAGCACCAAGACATCTTCAGTTGTCACTCCTACCCGTCTTACCACATGTAAAGGGAAAACTTTATTTTTTGTTATGATAGCCCAAAAGTATAGAGAAAGTGCTCTATTGTCCCATGCTTCCAAGAACTATATACTGGTTTAGATTTATGGCGTGTTCTTTGATTCTGCAGCATTGCCTAGCCAATCAACTGCTGGATACATTGCACAACAAACTGCATCTCCATCCACTACATCTGCCCTTCCTACCAATGGAGCCACACACAAGACTACAGTTGTGGGAGACACTGTCACAAGTGTCGGTCGAGAACAAACTCCATCCCTTTCTCCATCTCCCACCCCTTCTCATCCACCCATCAAGGGCACTACTCACAGTGGGAAGCCAATCACTTTAACCACCACCCCTTCACTCCCTACTGCTGGAACCACAAAAGAACCTCCCACCCCTTCTCATCCACCCATCAAGGGCACTACTCACAGTGGGATATCATCCACTACCCCTTCACTTCCGACTGCTGGAACAACAGAGGAACGTACAGTTGATTCAAGAGCCGGAGACAGTGGTGGTGGACTACCTATTCCAATTCTGGCTGGTGTGGGTGCTCTGATTGTAGTCATTCTAGCTCTAGCACTAGTGGTAGTGCTAGTTCTGGTAATAGTAAGAAGTCACAGGAAATCGAAACAAAATGAGAAGTAAGTAAGCAGTTGTAGTAAGTAAGCAGTTGTAGTAACTTTCAGTTTGTTCACTTGTGACTGGTGGATTACCATGCAGCCATTTCTCCAGTGATGGGAAGCAACTGACTAACCCCGTCTACGATGCAGTGTCTCAAAACATACCAGTCAAGTTACCTGCTAGGTCAGCCCATGTGGGCACTCCCTCATCTTGCTTACTTACTGATTGTGTCATCTTTGTAGTAACGGGAATGGAACAAGTGGCCACAAACAGGATGCCGAGACACTGTAATTTTCTGATAGCCCAGGAAGTAGTAATCCTACTTGACACTTGTTTCTTTCCTCTTTCTTTCCTATAGTCGCAAGTTCCCTAATCCTCTATATAACACTACCCGACAAAATATCCGCAGTAATGGAGTGTCTGAGAGGTAAGGAGTGTGCCTCACTCTGTCTTGTTTATCATCTTTCCTTAAGGAAAGTGCAAGTGTGTACCATTGCAAGTGTATATACAGTAGTAGAGCCTTTCCCCCACAAACACCTGTCTTATGTACACGAAGCCTCCACCCTTTGTCACTACAACAGCTATACTCACATAACCTGTACACAATAGGAACCACATCTAGCTAGACACCCATAAGTTAAACTGGTGACTTTAAGTGGCATAGATCATGTCCTGTCCTGGAAAACCACCCTCTTCCCTCAGCTCAAGGCACAGTTTTACTGGAATCCACTACATACAATGTATTAAGTTTCTTCCATTGGTGAATATATAAGCAGTAACTCGTGATAATAAAAGTGGTCTTTTGTGCTTTTGTTAGGGCCACATACTTTGCCTGTGTCTGCACTTTTGTTACAGTCACACCACACAAAATGGGAACACTTTCGATGAGCCTCAGTACTCTGTTCCCAATGGCAACGGATTCGTCCAATCAGAATACGAGGTACCGGTGACCACACCCACTACATCGGAAGGCCCCACCCCTCCTCCACCTCATGTGTACGACTATGCGATGGTGCCTCCTGGGATGGCTCCAGAATATGCCACACTGGAACCTCCAGCCCATGCCTACCATACCCTAGAGTTTCCCTCTGGAACTAATGGAGCTGTGCTGCCTGCTGTGAGTGCAGGGAGTGCAGGGAGAGAGGGAGGAGGTGGGGAAACTGATGGAACTGATGGAACTGATGGAACTGATGGACATGGAGAACAGGAATATTCTGTCATTGGAGAAAAGTAGACCACGACATTGATCGTACTGTGTGTTTTTACTCTGTAGCCTATTATTGGTCTTGTATATAATTCTTATGGCACAGGTTACATTGACAGGTCTACTTAAACCCTCTTTCTTCACCTCTATACAAGTCTTGCTTACTGTGTATGTCTGTGGATACAGTGTGCTGTTCCCTTAAGACTATATTATTATAATGTGAGATGTCAGCATATTATGCAAAGTGTGTTGCTTGCATAGTGGCCGGTTGCACACAGAGAACTCCTACACACCTGCCATTTCCATGTGCAGAGTCAGGAGACATGAAAGGAATGATGCAAGAAAGCCTGTGCCCACCACCAAACACATGCTCCCACACGAGGCATGCTCCCCGGGCACGGTATTTCTTTGCTCTACCATCGGAACCTCTGAACAATGGACACTATGGGGCTAATGATTTTGTCCCTTGTAGAGAGGTCGTCCCTAACTCGGAAATCAAATAATACACTAAAGTATTAGCATGGGGTTGAAACAAGTGTCCTGAGTAGGGAGTTCGTCCCTGCCTCGGAGGGTCCCTTATCGGAGGTTCCACTGTACTCACTACTGAAGCCTCTGCTAGTGCATGGCAGTTCCTGAGGGGTCAATTGCTCCCCACACACACACACACCCATGTAGGGCCGCCACTAAGACTAACAGTGAGTTTAACGATCGATGCTTATATTAGCAGTTTCATTTGTCTGTTGTCACTTGGTTTAGTATAGATGAAATAACACACACACATGGCTGCTTTTTCGCTGGATGTAAACACAAAGTAGTCGTGTCAATAGATTTGGTGGGAAAAAGCTTTTCGTGAAGCTGTCCACAAATATCGCAGAAAAACGAACATCCCTAGAATCGGAATAAATTAGTAAGGTTTACTCCCTCTCAAAATCATCACCGTGCACATTGGTATACAACATAGTGACGGTTCAGCGAGTACTAAAAAATCATTTACAAATCTGCATTACATACACAATGTGACCACACAGCAGTAAAATTAACACTACCTCTTGCTATATTATTATAGTCTGAAGAATGTTCTTGAACATACATCGTATATATGTAGCTCACAGGAACTTAGATATGTACTGAATAATACTTAGAGATAGGGGGGGTGGGGCAGGGAGACTTGGGGTGGCTCAGCTATACTGCTTGAGATCATGAAGAACGTCTAGAATGGTGGCCATGGACCAGGCCTGCACGGGACAGCTATCCACGCACTCTGTCCCGTCCTTGTTGGTGAGTTCGGGGAGTCCCTTCCACGGGGAGTCCTGGAGCGCCTGGGCGTGGGTGCTGAGGACCGAGTGAATGAGGGAGAGGTTATCCGCGACTTTGACTCCATTTCGGTGGGCAAACTGGAGCCGTGCGCGGAGGAAGTATCCCACCACCCACAGCCACTCCTGTACACACGGAGAGGAGAGGAGGAGAAGGGAGAGGGGAAGAGGAGAGGAGAGGAGAAGAGGAGGAAATGAAAGAGGAAGGCAGAGAGGAGGAGAAGAGATACTAAGGGCAAAATTGTTGGGAAAAGTCAGGGAAAGTGAAATATTGCCTGCTAGCTAGATTTTCTTAGAGTGTGGTCATTTTCTACTGAGGGGGACCCTGTAATCAGAGTACGCTGGCAGAGACAGTAACACAGTTGCTAAAAATTTGTCATATCAAACTGTCTTAGATGCAGTGGATATTCTTGGAAATGTGTGGAGAGGGACTCAGAGTGACGATAATATACTCACGGGGCCTTGGTGGTAGTTGAAACCTTTGGCAGTGTTGTAGTTCCCAGAGTCCACCGAGTTAATGTAGTAGCCGTTGTACACATAGTCCCTGGACCAGGAAAAGGGGAAATGAGGATGAGGACGGGGAAATGAGGAGGAAAGTAAACATTTATGTGTCAACTGTACGAGGTAGCAAGGCAAACAAGTCAACTGTACGAGGTAGCAAGGCAAACAAGTCAACTGTACGAGGTAGCAAGGCAAACAAGTCAACTGTACGAGGTAGCAAGGCAAACAAGTCAACTGTACGAGGTAGCAAGGCAAACAAGTCAACTACACTTAACTACACTACACGAGAACTCTTTAGAAGAGAAGTCACGAAAATTTGCTTTTGCATTTGCATTGCGTTTTCCCCAACACTCTACGGCTCTGAATGGTTACTACAATATTATAATACACCTCCGTTCCTCCCCTCCCATCTCACCCGGGGTCGAGGGTCCTCATTCCCAGCGGTCCCAGCAACAACTCCTCTGCCGTCTGCAGTGCCGTCCAGGCATTCTCCGGCGAGAACAGCTCCGGAGCGACGACCATCGCGATGGGGAAATTCGGCCTCAACTGGTAGTTGGCGTAGCGCTGGGTAGAGCCCACGCAGTCCTTGTACATTCCGGTGCGATGGAGGTAGCTGGCCTGCGTGCCCTCCTTCTGACTGGCCAAGTTTCTGTCCAGCGGGACCCAGAAATGGTGCTCGAAGCTTTCTTTGATGAGTGACGCCCATTTGGAGTAGGTCAGTGTTCTCCTGCCTGGAGAGAGAGAGAGGAAGATGAGCAATGCTCACAGGGAGCCTAAGTGGTAATAATAGTCTCAGTGAATAATTGTGTTTAGCACACTAGCTGAAAGGGAATAAACCCCTTCCACACCAGATGCCCCGCTTTCATCTTCAAACACACTTACTATACCGTTAGAAACTGTAAAATATGTATTTTGTCAGTGTGTGTGTGTGTGTGTGGGGACGTACTGTGGGGGTCGTCTGAAGGTAGGTTGACCCGAGAGTAAGGGAACTGTCCCAGCTGAGAGAGTTGGTGGAGCCACTGTATGGCCGAGTAGGAGAGACCCACTAGCTCTACCGCCGACCCATTTCTGGGGAGGGAGGGAGGGAGGGAGAGAGGGAGGGAGGGAGGGAGAAGAGAACAAGAGACTTAACCCACATACAATAATTAGAACAGCAACACATTCTTGGCAAGTGGGCGCCATTTGCACCGTCAACTCGCCCTCATTGAATCCCCTACCCCACAGGCTACTCTCCCTCAGTGGAGGTTATAAAGAAGAAGAAGAAGGACTCAAGCAATATCTACTCAATGCATGTTCATATTGTTTCATGAATCTTCAAACAAATAATATACAGGCTAACTCCGCTCATGTATAGTTTTTGTGTAACAGCATCAGTTGCATATAAACAACTAAAAGTTGGCTAAAGTACATTGTACAATAATTACCTCGGAGTGGCAGGGGCCCCCTTATTTCCTGCCCAGGTGGACTCCCCAACCTTGTCCATCCACGTCCCACAGTTATGGACGCTGCCTCCGTACACGAACCCCGTCCCTTCGTCCACGCCCACCTCCACGTTGAACCCGGGCGGAGTCATGTCGCGGTCCAAGTTTGGCCCCGCCCCTCTCTCCCTGAAGGCGATGCCCCGGGCGTGTCTCTGTAGAATATCCTGGACGACCTCGGCGAGGACCACGACCTGCTGGCTCCCAAAGTCTGCCTGGCTTTCGTTTGACTGGAATATCTTCCTCACCTCCAGCTGTTGTCATTATCAGAGGGAGGGAGAGAGAAATTTAGGGGAAATGTATGTACAATGTATGTATAGAGAACTACTAGACGAATGTATCGCATTTGAAGAGTTATATAATTGAAGTGCAAAACTAAACGTTAAAATGATGCAAGTAGGCTCACCTGACTCCCCAATAATACTGTGGACCGGGTTAGTGAGTTTCCATTTTGGACACGTGGAAGGTTTCTAACTACCTATGTACCAACAAACTGCACACGACAGTCAAAGAGTGAAAAATGTATCCCTCTACGGTTCCCCAGTATACTTTATTCCCTAACTGCTACAGTTGTGGGTAGACAACATGCTACAGTTGTGGGCAGACACACATCCACCACCAACTGTATGTATAGGAGAACAGGGGGTCTCACCTGGAGAACATTCTTCCCGTCGGGGGCCATCTTCCAGTAGTCCTGGAGACTCTGGAGCCACCACCACGGAGCGTCGCGACAGTTGTAGCGAGGATTGGTTCCGCCGCTCAGGAGATTGGGAATGAGACCGTGACGCACGCAGGCAGCAAATGACAAGATGTGGTCCCTGCAATGACGACATATTAATAAGACTCATTCAGCAGTTATTTCATACAACATATTACATGCGAGTTGATTGGCGGGAAAAGAGGGCCTTGAGTACTGTCTCACTTCGGGATTCGGGATACTGCCACTGAACATACTGTTTTACGTGATTCGAAACACTCTTGCAGAAAATTAAAAGATGAGTTGCATTCGTTCTAGTGTTATTGTGAGGGTGTAAACTAGATGTGTCTACAGCCACTCCACTCACAGGGCCTCCCTGAACCTGCCGGTGACGAGAAAGAGACCTCGCAGGGCGATGAACGTGTCGCGACCCCAGCACCTCATGAACCCAGTGCTGAAATGAGGGAGACCTGCGGCCAAGCTGGCACGCGGCTCCTCGTCGGGGAGGGAGGGGGGGAGGTGGGCCGAGTGGCAGTCTCCGTAGAGCTGGACCGAACCCAGAGCCAGGGCTTGGACCGTGGAGGGCCCATCACGCACGAAACTGGAGAGAGGGAGGAATGTGTGTACGAATGCACAGGGAGAAGAGTGAAAAGAAAGATGACAGGAAGAAATGGAAACTGCGAAGTTTTTGTTGCATTTTGCAGCAAAGAGTGTAAAAAACATTTGGCATGTCACCCATCCACAACAAACGGAGTCGAAAAGAGAGAGAAAGGGATCATCAACATCTATTACTGACATAGCAGCCACAAAATGTGCAGTGTGGTAAAAGAAGTGAGACTGGGAAGGTGTTCTGACCTGCTCATGCGGTTGACAGCCCGAGTCCTCAGGAGGTAGTGCAGGTGAGACACGATGGCCTCAAAGTAGCAGGGAATGAGGTAGCGAGGGATCTTGGACAGCTCTGAGAACACACACTCCAGCAACTCCGCCAGCTGACGGAGGGAGACACAGATGACACACGAGTTTCGGAAAACTTAATGCTGTAGCTTCGACCCCTAGGTCTCCCTCACTGTGCACAGTTAGTTTCAACTCTTGGACATACAATTATTGCGCAGCAAGAGGGCGACTACAATGTAGGTAATGTATTCCGCCGTTTTTTTTTTCAACGTTCAACTTCGAAACAGATCCACCATACCCACATTTGGTGTAAAAAGGGAAAATGTGGGTGCTCATTGATGTGCTGTATGGTTATAATCAAAGATAATGGTGTTACTGACCTTCTTAGTGCCAGCCCTGAGACGAAGTCTATTGACACTGTACCCAGCCAGCCAGTCCCCAGAGCGGAGATTATCACAGAGGGGATGTCCCAGGTCGTTATTATCCCTGACAGCCTTCATCATCGACATGATCCCCTCCAATCCGCAGTAGACAAAGGCGCCCGCTCCGGGTACAACGTAGGCTCCGCCCCCATGTCCGTCGTCGCGTTCTTCCTGGTCGCAGCGGTAGAGTGCGTAGTTCAGGTCCAGTAGGTCTAGGTCCCCGACTGCAGCGGCGAGCTCCTGTCTCCATTTAGTGCCCACCTGGGCCGTGGTTTCTCGGTCGAGGAAGGAGCGGAGGAGACAGATGGCCTTGCAGGTGGACGGAACAAGAGACACCCTGTGGAATGGTATTAACTTGATCATCTTAATACAACTAGGATTGCCACAGGTATGCAGGGGAGATGGGAGCTAAATCTCAAGCCTTCGAGAAATTTCCACATGTAGTAATGTCTGGTCACATCTCATTTAGCGATCGACACATTCACACGGCCCTTCTCATTTGTATATGCACAGTACATAGCTACAACCTTGTCATTAAGAGGTACAGTGAGGGGAGAAGGGGAGCCTAAAGACTGTAGATCGAGCACCAAACTTAAGAGAACACTAACCTGAAGACGATGATGCTGCCGGGACAGAAGTCAGTAAACACGACCTCCTGGGTGCTCCCTCCCTCCTCCCCCGCCAGGCGACACATCCGAGACTCGCCCAGCGAGATGTTCTTCCTCATGTCAACTGCGTGGTCAACCATCCCATTTATCACTCTCTCCGACTTTTGAAACTCCGCCCCTTCGCCCTCGCCGTCCTTCTTCAGTAGCCGTGCTTCTAGAACAATCTCGGAGACCCGCCCGGGGACGGTGAGCGGAGGAACGTGGGTGAAATTGGTGTCGGGGCGAGATACGGTGGGGACGGCCCAGGATTGTGGGGGGGAGAAGGCCGTGTGGGCCATGAGGATGACTGACTGGTGAGTGGAGGGGGAGTGGCGCGTCACGGCTACTATCTCCTCCGTCACTTGGTCCACATACACCTGTACATACACACCGGAAGAGAGGGTACATATACTTTAACACCTGTACATACAGAGTTACATACATACCGGAAGAGAGGGTACATATACTTTAACACCTGTACATACATACCGGAAGAGAGGGTACATATACTTTAACACCTGTACATACACACCGGAAGAGAGGGTACATATACTTTAACACCTGTACATACACACCGGAAGAGAGGGTACATATACTTTAACTGAAAACTGTATATACTTATTCTAACGTGTTGTGTGTGACACAAACCAAGTACAGATAGTTTTTTTACCAACCAAGTACAGATAGTTTTTTTACCAACCAAGTACAGATAGTGATTTCACATACAGTAGTACAATACCTGATTGAAGCCCTCGTCGGCCAGCGACTTGTGCAGTTTGTTGAGCTCCAGTTGAGCGGCCATTATCCCAGAATCCAGACCCACCTCTCCTTCCTTCCCGCCACTCCCTGTCCACTTGGGGTACTGCCTCGTTTCCTTTACCACTCCTATCTGTGAGGACGGAGAGGGAGGGAGAGGAGAGATAGAACTATACATACAAAGGAAGGAGATGTCATCAACTATGTGCCATGTAGCACACATTCAAAAATTATGACCTTGACGTGTAAATACACCCTGCAACCATAAGTTTGGGAAACAGTTCAACTAGCAACAGACCAAAACTAATTTCTGCTACTCTACAAAGTTACTGCTTACATACACAAACTAGAAGTTGAATTTTGTGTCAGGCAATGTTGCAGTAAACTGCCTGCTGTATGTATATCTACACGTCTACATACATACCATGTGAGGGACCAGTTGATCGTAGCCGGCACAGGAGCCGCTGGCACACGAGGCAATCCCGACTAGAGCCGAGTTTGGCAGAATGTCGTACACGCTCCTCTGTCCGATGAGCCCAGGGTCGTTGTCGTGAGTGGCGTCCATGAACATGGCGTGGGCCACCGAGGGTTTGAGGACCGTCTGTGTTGGGTGGGGAAGGAAGCTGGCAACTGGGTCTCCGCCATACTTGTAGACCAGTCTCCCCTCTTCTCTGGCATTGTGGGCACTCAGAGCCTCTGCGGATGGGTGGGAGAGAGAGAGAGAGAGAGAGAGAGGGGCTAAAGTCTGGTTCTCAAACGTCACTATATATAGCCCGAGAATCGACGAGTTGTGGCAAAATTTTGCAACATTTATATGTTGTCGCATTGTGGGCTAATACGATGTATTATGGACCAGGTTCAAAACACTTTCATTCCCACCAAAAGGTGTTCTCATCATATCCTCATTTCAGGGGTGTCCTTAGAGAGAGTATATAACAGCTGCAGCTGTGTTACATATGTACAGTACCTCTAATGAGAGAGTTAATTCCGAGTCTATTGACGAAGTAGTTGTCTTTTTCCTCGGAGCTGGTGAACAGTTCGGCCACCAGGTACAACTGGGGGTTCACCTCCCGGGCGGAGTCCAGGAGCGCCTCGGCCACGCCCACTGGCGTGTTGTGGCAATTGTCCAGTCGGAACCCGTCGAAGATCCACGCCATCGCCTGCAAGAGAGAAGTCAACCTTGTCTAGAATGAAAGGATTGCCAAGCTCTGACTATTAGCATCGACTTGGTATAAAAGAAAAGGGATCCAATGTAAACTTTCACTGTAAAGGGGTTTTCACTACACCTGCAGTGAAACAGTATAAATTGTGCAGGGGATTGTATTTGTCACAGTAACTAATACGACTGAACAGTACTATTATAACACCTGTACAGTATTCATCGTGTGTTTAAAACGGTATAAATTGTGCAGGGGGTGCGATACGATTAGAGTAGTAATAGTGAACCGTACTGCACCATGTATGTACCTGTGTATATTTCTTCATGTGGTCCCAGAGCCATGGAGAGTCGGCCGGACTGTCTCCGTACCTCAGCTTTACAGAGTCTCCCCACACTATCAGCTCCCTCTGGAAGTATACCTACAGACACACACATTAGATTGAACATTATACCTACAGAGCCACACATTAGATTGAACATACCTACAGAGTCACAACATACCTACAGACACACACATTAGATTGAACATGTACAGAGTCACACATTAGATCAAACATACCTACAGAGTCACACATTAGATTGTACATTGTACATATACACCTACAGAGGCACACTGTGACACTGGGAGCGAGCAATGGGAGTAGCTAATCTGATTAGGAAAGTTCTTTGTGTTATATACTCATAAACCAGTGCAACTTGAGACGTCCAATATCCACAAAACATTGGTGCACGTACCTGGCTTCCTTCATTAGCAAAGTTGACGAGAGGGTCGGCGTTCATGACCCAGCCGTTGTGAGCGAGGACGTACTCTCCTCGTGTCGACTCCAGCTCTGCACCACGCAGGTCCTGCCTTCCTCCCAGCACCGTGAAATAACTGTGGGGGGGGGGGGTTAGGGCAACTGATTGAGCAATACAAAGTTTCTGTGTAGGATCTGGTGATGTAAAATCTGGTGATGTAAAATCTGAAAGCCATGTAGAGGGAGAGAAGACATCAGGCCCAGAAACATACGGGTCACCTCATTATGCACTGTGGCATGCACCATAATGTGGGGGTACAGACACACAGTGTAGTAAGTCTATAACAACAATCGAGGATCCCATTAGGCACATGTGGAATGGTGAGAGACGATTTCTGCAAGGGCTGACAGGAAGTGGCAGCTCCACAGAGCTTCTCTATTAGTCAACAGCAGCCTTGTCTCCTGCCCAGGGAGAGGATGGAAGCCCAGAGCCTGACAGAGAAGACTGCAGCTAAAGAAGACTGTAGCACTACCAGGGGAGTGCAGAAAGGAACTTGGTCCACAGAAACACAATACATTGCTTCCAGGAGCACATCCTACTAGTCTTTGTAGTGGGGGAAAGAGGTACAATGGAGTTTTCCTTGAATTGAACTGTTCTGGCAAACATATATGGTGAGAATTTGTTATGTGAGACAAAAGTCTCCTGATGTTTGGGGATGATGGGTCTATTGTTGCCTATTGCACGCAACATGCTGCTGGATAGAAAATTGTAAGGATGGGAAATTGCAATGGAAGATGTTTTAGAACATACGCTATTGTCCAAGAATCTGATTAGATACAGTCACTGAGTACATGCATACAGTAGATGCCATTGGGTACATGCAATATCTATTGACAAATGTACTTGGAGCGGCAAAAAGAGGTGCATAATCATAGAGTACGGGACAGATGAGATTTTCAGACCATCACAAGGAAGGTAAATTTCTGCATAAAGGTTTTAAACATGCATCTATGTACAATATACACGTATAGATGCAAGACCTCTCTTATGAGAAGTTACGTACCTTGATGAAAAACCTATATACTACATGTTATATGTACCCTCTGATCACTCTGTGTGTTATATGGGGCCCCATGGCAGTCTATAAACAAAGATCTACCCAAGCCCTCCCCCACTCACCGCGGGACCAGCGGATGATCATGAGTGACGGTTCTTCTCTGCGGACCGTGAGACTCCAGAAACTCGTATCTGATGTGGGCGGCCGCGTTGTTCACGGCCTTCTGCAGCTGGGACCTCACGTGCTCCTCTGCCCGGCGGTTGATGGCCGTCAGCTCCCCGCGAAGGTCGGCACAGCATCGCTCGATCCTCTCCTCGAAACACATCGCTCCAGGCCTTTCGGTGACAACATAACATTGTCGTCACAACAGAGCATACATTACATTAGTACACATGTTAAGTGCAGATTTCAATTCTATGCAGTCTCCATCTTGTGTGCACATTATTATATGACAGCCATATCTATTGAAACTGCATGCTGTATAATTGTGCGTAGACACACACAATTATACAACATCATTTATGCAATCAGACTGGAGACGGTATAAACACACATGATATGCAAACATAGAAGGAGACGCTAATTAAAGGGGCCCTACAGTAATGAAACCGAACGTTAATGAAAATTTTTTTGGGACCGTACTGTACATCTACACACACACACACGTGTGACTCACCACTCTATGTTGAAGAGTTCGAGGGTCAGATCAATGTCCACACCCACTCCGAGTCTCCGGTACTGTTTGTCCTGTGTCACCTCCAGCCAGCGACCCTCGGGACGCAGGTGCTGCCCGCCGTTCAGGCGGTAGACGGTCGATCGAAACTCGCTCACGACCGCATCGACATCGACGCAGAAATACTCCCAGAGCCTCTCTCGTGGCAGAACGTGATTGAGGAGTTGGAAACAGATGTTATGGATGTGCCCCTCCTGTGTGATCTCGGGGGCGATCCCCTGGTTGATCCATTTCCCGTCGGCAATCTCGCAAGAGAAATTGACGAGCGCGACGTCGAGTGCGTACGCCGGGCGGAGGTGAGGCGAGTTTACGAGGTTGTAGCCAGCCTCGGGGTGCTGTAGGAGCCAGGGCGTGTCGAACGACGTGTGGTTCCAAACTACGTCCACCATCGCAAGCAGACCCCAGTTTTTGTGCATGTCTTTGACAATCTGCCGGACCTCGACGTAGCTCTGATCGACTTTGAGCTCTTTCGATTTCCCCTCGCTGTTTCTGTAGCTGACCGTCTTCTCCCAGCTAGAGTAGCCGGGAGTGAGGTAGGAGGAGTCGATTCTGAGCTGGTTAGATATGGAGTAGGCCGAACGAGAGCTCCCCAGTTGTTGGATGGGTGTGAGGTGGACCATATTGTACCCGCACTCGACAGCAGTCCGCAGTCGCTGTTTCCATTCAGATAGCGGTCCGAGAAGCTTCGTGACGTAGGTCTGGCAGGCTAGGCCATCGGGGCAGTAGCTTAGCTCGGGATCGACTACAAAATATCCGCTTCCCTGCACGCCGTCCTCGAGACTCGCCGTGTTTCCGGTCTCGTAGACGAACCGGTACGGTCCGGCGAGATCCAGCTCCAACTCGACGAACCTGTCTGGGTCCCAGCGTGGCTCTTTGGTGGAGTAGTTCCACGGGAGGGTACACAGGGAGTTTCTCTTGTATAGCGTCCCTGGTGCTGGGTAGTCTGTCTTGAGTACCACATGCTTGGCATACAGACACGGAGCGAGGGTGAATCGCAGAGTAAAACCTGGTTGGAGGGAGGGAGAGTAGGATGAAGCACTATGTACTTACTACAGAGTATGGTAATCAAGTCTTCCCAACAAAGGTACGATTGTACTACAACAAAGAAGGGCTGCACTGAAATTGCTGTTTGTGTGTGGCAATGGATTAAGTATCGAGATGCTCTATACAGTGAGCAAAGTAATGCCTTTTTTTAATTATATACCTCTGGTAATGATCATAATGTACACTGTTCCACATTCATACATATTGGCCCTATGAAGGACCCAGTTAGTAATGCACAATTGTACTACTGAATCCCAAAGCCGAGGCACCACTACAAATACTGGACTATGGCAGTGGAAAGTTTATCAGTTCAAATCAGGGTCACTGCGGATTGATGGCGTGATGCTAACTCCATCGGCCATCGCCCCACTAACTGCTTGTCCATCTTTTCAGTCCCTAAATTTCCTAGCCTGTTCCTATCTATTTGCCTATGTTCTATGCATTACAGATGCGAACACTCTAATACATTTCAAAGTGTAACTCTTCTATGGCGACTGACATATTGGCACATTGTTTGGCTGAGAGAACACAGGTGCTCTATAATGCCCAACTTGTATCATTAAACCCCAGACTTGTATCATTAACCCCAGTCCTGACCTCGAAAGAATGCCAAGTGACCTACATCTGGCAACACAGAGCCTATTCACAGCGTCATAATCTGGGGTCAAATCAGGGTCAAAGCTCATCACGTTCGTAAAACCACCCCACTTCTCTATCGGTACACATGCACACACCATGTGCCCCTCTTTCCCACTGTCGCTCTACAGTCAGCACTGTTACTTCCTATGACGATCTATTACTATTACAGCAGCCTACTACCATACATCAGCGGGTATATATCTGCAGCTACTTATGCAGAATGTTGGCTAAAAATGAAGGGCAAGGAAACTATAGTAAACTGAGAGCAACGAATAGTGATTTTGGAAGTTTTCCTCTATCTATACAGCCTTAGAAAAGGTCTAGGGTACAGCCGTTGCTAACGTGTATAGATATCGTCGCTGGGGTATTTACTAGAACTTCAAAAAATCTTTGACTCTTCTGAATAGTTACAATCCGCTCCAACCAGCTGGCTGGCTGGCTAGCTACTCCCTTCCCGTCCCCCGGACACAAACCCTCCTACCAGTTTTCAGTTTGAAGAGTTTCGAGTCCCAGCACCCGTTCCGCTGCAGTTGCAGCACCCTCGCGGGTCTCGCTGAACCAGTGTTAGCCATCCCCTAGCTCCCCACGCGCCAGCAGCAGCTCCAAATAGCTCCGCTGCAGCTAGCCGCAAACAACGTCCTCCTCCGTCGTTACGCTGTTTGTATACGAGATCCGGGACTACGATAAAGGTCAAAGGTTATTATGCCAGGGCCGACATCCGGTCAGGGGTATTCGGATATTTCCGGTAATACCGGAAACGGCCGCTGAAAATTCATTTTGGCGTTGCGCATTCATACCCAGAGACCCCGCCCCAATTAAGAGGTCAGGCGAACTCTCTGTAGACTTAGGGAAAACAAGAACATGGTAAGCTCGTACAGCATCGCTAGATCTAAGTGGGCTACGTTTTATCTGTGAGCGCAGGGGGAGAGGAAATCTACCAACAAGTACTATCCACCAGACTGGACCCCTGACCAAGTAGAAAAACAGCTATATTTTTATTCGTTGACAAAAAGCTCTTGCCATTATGTTAGGGGTCACTAAACACCTTCCATGGCTCACATCCACTGCGTGAAAGGGCGAGAAAACTTGACCGAGGGATTCTCATCATTCGGTGAAATTCTTCATCTGACTTCTCTCTTCTCAACTCATACCCTCTCCTTTTATTTCTTCGACATTTTCCTTTTTCCTCGGTTGAAATAGTCTCTCTTTCTCTCACTGTGCTACGTGTAGGTTTGA
Source organism: Geodia barretti (assembly GCA_030341885.1). Taxonomy (NCBI): domain Eukaryota; kingdom Metazoa; phylum Porifera; class Demospongiae; order Tetractinellida; family Geodiidae; genus Geodia; species Geodia barretti. The sequence goes on from CASHTH010001771.1 coordinate 28,115, forward strand.
GCTCCCGTTCAACATCTGGTGTAATGGATGTGGATCCCACGTGGGAATGGGCGTGCGCTACAACGCCGAGAAGACACGAGCTGGTAGCTATTACTCCACACCCATCTTCAAGTTCAGGATGAAGTGCCACTTGTGTGACAACCACTTTGAGATACAGACTGACCCTAAGGTCTGTGTGGGGTTCATTCTTTTGTTTACCCACCGTCACTTATTACCGCATTCAGTGGAACCTCTGATTAATGGATACATTGGACCAGCTTTATAAGGGGGGTTGTCCTCCCTTCATAGGTTTAAAATGTGCTATATATATAAAGTGAACGTTTGGGACCTTAAAGTGTGTCCTTTTTTGAGAGATTTTTTTCCCTATTGTGTTGTTTATTCAGAGTGTCCTTTATCTACTTGGAGGATTCTGTTTGGAATGTACAGATATTATAGCTGCAGGAGCTCCTTTAATAAGTACACTGTGTCTAATGCAGAACATGGCCTATGTGGTGGTGAGTGGGGCATCGAGGAAGAACGAGAGATGGGAGGAGAAGGAGGGAGAGACCGTGTCTGTGGAGGGTCACTCTGAGGCCCAGAAACTGGCGTCCGATGCCATGTACCGCCTGGAGCACGGCGTTGAGGACAAGACAAAGGCTGATGAAGCTGCTCCTCGCATTGCACGAATCATGGTTTGTGTGTTTGCCTACTGCATGCACCTGTGTTCACAAAACACCACTCTTTTGTATGTTAATCGGTGTTCCTCTCCATAAGACCAACGTGTATATAGAAACTAGGCTGGTAGATTCCCTGGTGGTGGATAAGTGTTTGACATGGTGATATTCTGCAGGCTATGAACGACGAAAAACTTGAAGATTTCGGACTCAACCAGCTCATTAGAAAGAAGTTCAGGGTATGTAAATTCATCGTGTCCCTCGTGTTAGTAGCTAGCTTCTCTCGAAAATTAGTTGCCGCCGCAGTCAGTACTTGCAATAATGGGTAGTACTAGTCCCTTAATCATACCTTCTTTTTTTTTGGACATGCTGAAATCTGTGAGGCTCAGGGTATAGTCGTTGCCTTGCTGTCCACTGTTCTCCCTCAGGGGGAAAAGAAGGCACTGAAGGCCAAGGCAGATGCAGACGAAGAGATACAGAAGAGAGCGTCGATATCCATCCCACTAGTTGAAGAGAAGAAAGAGGACATTGTGAGAGCCAGAGCCACTGAATTTGCCGCAGGGACCTCGCTGGCTGAGAGAAAGAGGAGACGGAGGGAAATAAAGTCACAGTCGGTGTTTGGTGATGGGAGCAAGATGGCTAAAGTGACAGTGCTCAAGACTGGAGCAAAACTAGACGGGAGCATTTTCAGTAGAGGGAGACATGAAAGATCGACTGGTGGTGCTAGTAGTGGGTCTGTGGATCAACACAGACAGTTGCTGGGGATTAAAACCAGCTCTAGTTCTAAGACATCAAAATCTTAACTATTCACTTCATCATACCTGTGTTTGTTGATTGTCTGTTGGGTTGTACACAAATTGGCAGCTTGCCGTTTTGCTAATAATGTGTATAGATTTTTTGGCCAGTGAGCTATATATGTAGAATACAAACATAGAGAAGGATATGCCAACACTACAGCTGAAGGTGTCACACAAGTGAGTGTGAGTGGGGCTAGTCTTCTCCCGTCTGCTGTCTCCGTTTCTGTCTCACTCTGTCCAGATAGCTGCATAGAACACAGACCGTGTTTTAAGGGGAAGCATTAGAGACACAATAGCTGCAATACTGTAACCTGGAGGTGTCCACTACAGTGAAACCTCTGAACAAGGGACACCTTGGGGACATGGAAAGTGACCTTAATTCAGGGGCATCCCTTATTCAGCGGAGTATGGGGCAGAACACATAGAGAGGTATCATTATTCGGAGGGTCGTTTCGGTGACTTAACTTAGAATTCCATAAACTATAGAGAAGCACTACACATGGAAGGGGAGCATACAGAGATGTGAGTATTTTCTCACTCTTCGAACTGGCACTGGTCCCAGTGGTGTTTCTCTGCCTGGCATTTCCAGGGGATGTAGTAGTTCTCCTTGCGACACTTGGCCAGAGGGATGAACAGGTGGGCACAGTAGTCTCGCAGAACCAGCGGGACCTTCGCCTCCGCCATCTCCTCCTGGCTCACCTGCATCTCTGCAGACAAACACACGCTCAGTGGGCGTATGCATATGCGTACAGGTCCGAAACTCAGTCACGCCGTAGGAGGCACACTCACCTCTCTTGAAAGGTTCAGCCATGACCGCTGACTCTCAACCTTTTTGTTGCGACGTAGGTCAAACCGTTCTATTTGGCGCCCACCTTGTTCCGTGCGCGATAATTAGAGAACACGAGTAGAGAAGCTATGCCTGGTCAATCTGCCTCCTCTAACAACACAGACGACCCACGTCGGCCGGAGAAGATCCGCCGCTACAAGGCCCCGTCACAGACGGAGGCCAGCGGCATCTCTGAGCACGTGAACGCCGTGGGCATGGTCTTCAGCCTCGTAGGCTTACTCCTGAGGGTAAACTACTTTTCTTTATAGGAATTCAAGTTGTACTTCTTTCTTTCTCACAGATGAAATGGGCGGCATGGGCCGGCGTTTACTGCACTCTGATATTCATAGCCAATGGGAAGGCAGCAGAAGACAAGAAACAGACAGTCAGCCTCTTTATGTGAGCACCAATCATTCTCCGCGTGTTTTAGTGCGTCATCTTTGTTCTGTGTAGGCTGGCAATGTCTTCACTAGTGATGGTCTACATGCAGAATCCTTCCCCACTATTCTCTGGACATGGCTAACATTATTATACCATCTGTATACTAAAATCACCAGCCAAGCATTGTACTCTTTTCTGAATGTAGCCGAATAAAATCACCAGCACAACATTGCTGTTTCTCTTTTATGCTCAATGTGCAACAAAGCTTGCTGCTTTCACACATCTACTGCCCTGGATTATTAGCACCTTTTTGCTGCGTCATTCACATCATGATGGATAGATATGGTGGTAGAATGAAGGTGACATGTTTCAAAAACTGACTTCACTGACACTGGTGTAAAGTCACTGGCTAACTGAGTTCAAAACCAGCTCCAGACGACAGGGCGTACTTTAGTCTGCTCTCCAGTGTCTTGAAATCGGGGAAGATGGGGAGTTTGAGGAGGTTCATGCAGGTCGAGGCGGACGGGAGCCGGTCGTCCTGCCCCCCAGACATGACGCAGAACGGAGGGAAGAGATCTTTGAACCCCAGGAGCGGGGGTCGGCTGCAGCTGGTGACAAACTTGAGCAGCTGCTGTTTCTCCCGCTCCGTAAAGCCCTCCACCACCTCCCAGAACATTCTGATGGACTCATGGTCTTCCTTGTACTTTCCTGCAACAGTCATTACGGACACAGTGATGCATTTGCTAAAGGTGTCCCCTTCCCCAAAATCCAAGACACTCTATATAATATTGGTGTAACATTACACAGTCCCCCCTCCCTCCCTGTTCCTGAAAATGACTTTAGTATAAGACAGCACAGCATATAAACTGCCTTCCATGGATATGTGAAATTGAGATCCAAATCCTCCAAATATCTTTCATAGTCTTTCGATTATAGTGGAAAAGGTGTAGAAAGTATAACTTGCCTGCATATTTTGTGTTGGCTCTGAGGTCATTGATATCTATAGGCACCTCGGCCCCTGATATCAGCACCTAAATGAAGAATGACATACACACTTACATACACATGTACTAAGTTAAACTATTGCAATGGTGCCCATTTTTCCCACTCCTTTCATGGCAAAATGTTCGCATTTTTTGTACATAGATTTGTCCATTTACACCAGTATTCACCTGAAGTTCTCCCTGGTTGAAGAGTCGTAGCCAAGAGAGGGGTACCACTCTGGCTAGACCCTCTCTGAAGGCCCGGAACTGGGGGTCAATGCTGGTGTTGAGTCTCCAGTCAGCCAACAGGTGGATGTACTGGATACAGTTGCCCCTAGTTACAGGGAGATCCCCTCCTCCTGGTCGTAGCTCAACAACCTGCATAGCCCACAAACCTTAGCTACTTGTGTTTGCGCTTATACAGTGGAGCCTTTGACAAAAGAGGACACCTCTCTATGGTGTCCCACGCTATATTACCACTGAATAAGGGGGCACCTTTTGAATAAAGGACACTTTCGATGTTCCCCGGGTCTCCCTTATAATATACAGGTGAGATATGTAGGGACAGTAACAGTGAGATACAAGAGGGGACAGCGATATTGTATAGGTCACTTGTGTTAGTATAGTGGTCATGGTGCAGCAGACACACAGACCTTGCTCTGGCCAAACTCGCTGCTTATCGTGGTGAAATTGAGATCCAAATCCTCCAAATCTCCCCTCATAGTTTTTCAGAGACAACACATTCCTGAACAAAAACCAGACAGAATCTCCATATTATCGTTATTACAGGGGGAGGGGCTCTCCTATTACCTGTAGAGCTCAGGGTCGAGGGAGGCAAGGTGGTAAGCCTCCAACCTGCCCTGTCCGCGGTCTGCCAACTTGCACAGGAAGAAACCAGCAAACGGAATCTCCACCAACAGGTGCTCATACATTGCCTGGTGTAATCAGAAAGAGGGACAAGGTTCAGGGAACGCTGTATATATACATGCTTTAAGGTGCATACATTGTGATTACTACCCTAAAGATTATGTCGGGACAATAATAGAATGTTCATGTAAATACGAAATGCAGAAAAATGGAGTACTTTGCCGAGCATGGCTCCAAGGAAGCGGTAGTGGGAGGCGTAGTTGTCGCTCAGGAAAGGAGCCTGCAGCAGAGAGCAAACACACAACTCACTCCATTTTTTTCAGACATACAGAGGGTGTAGTGATGTATGTACGGACCTGAGGGTTAGGGTAGAGCTGTCCGTCCTGTGTGGATGTGAAGTAGCCGCGGTTGGGGTCGAATCCGGTCTTGAGCAGCTCTGAGAGGAATTCTCTGAACAAACCTCCTCCGTCGATACCTGGCTCGTCCAGTCCCTGGGCATTCACCAGCATCACCTTCAGAGGCAGACGAAGATCTACAGAAAAGCCAGAGAGAGAGGAGAGAGAGAGGATATTCCCTCTTAGTTTAAAGGGAATGTGACAGTACACGTCATAAGGGCTGAATTTAGAAATATTATACTAAAGATGGAACAAAAGGGCCCAGTCAAAGAATCCACCTACACTTCTGTTCAGTTTTACTGCCACATTCTTAAAGGTGAGACATTTGCAGCATGACCCACACAAAAATACATGATCGAAACGATTGACAAGAGGTCAGATTCCCTGGTTGTCCTGTTGTGTCCTGAGCAATATTTTTCATGATAATGAAAGCAGTGAATATTATGTGTCTGTGATGGCGAGGGTAATTGACATGTGAGTGAGTGAGAGAGAGAGAGAGAGAGAGATTCCCTCTTGGAATAATTGGCATGTGTATGTATATAATAGCAGTTAGCACGGTTGTATGATCAACCTTTTCCTGAGAAAGGTCAGAGAAGGCATCCTCATAGATGTGATTACGTCGTGCCTGGACCTGGAGCGACGGACCAATCAGAAACTCCTGGAGATGACCCCTGATTGACCTCTTGCTCTGCATCACCAGACTCCTGAAGAACTAGATTGCATGCGGTTCGAGTCGGACGAGGGTGGGGAGATGAGAATATGGGGGGAGGAAGAGAGGTTATACTACAAGTCAAATTGAAGGAGAGGGGAGAAAAAGAGAGGGGAGATGAAGGGCACAAGTTGTGGAAGCGAAAGAAAGAAGAACGAAAAGCAAAAGGCGAGGTTATAGAAAGAAGACAATTTGGCCAGAGAGAGGAGAGAGCTGGAGTGGGAAAGGTACAAAGGGAAAGGGGAAGGTGATGTTAGCGACTTACCCGGACTCTCTCCTCAAAGGGAAACACAAAAGGAGCTCGTCGTAGCAGCTCTGCGGATCTCGTTACACTAGGGGCCACCCGAGGTGACATCGGCTCTTCTTCTGCAGGAGAACGAAGGAAAGCCATAAAGCCACTTTAATTCCCAAGAACGTGGGTGGTATTGCAGGCTAAATGAAATGCAGGGGGATTAAGAGCATTTCAAAAATATACTGATACTAGATATGTATATTGACAAGGAGGTACATACATATATACCCACATACGACAAAATATGAGGCTTGAAATACTGATTATTAAGCCGTTTTGTTTTGTTGAATCAAGGGAGAGAGAGACTGGCAGCAAGGAAAAATAGCTAAGACATCAGAAGGTCTCGACACAATTCAGGCACACAACCAAAGACGATTTTACTCTGACCGTCGGCCTCGAGGAAGAGATCGGGAGGGATGGAGGAGATCTTGGAGAGGTGGGCCATCTCCCAGTGTCTTGGAGGACAGAATGGCCGCCGACTGTCTCTCTCATGGAGTCCACAGAGCAGCTGGTAGACACACTGGGAGAGAGAGAGAGAGGAGGAGGAGGAGGAGGAAGGAGGGGGTAAGTTTCCACACATTTGAGGTGCGCAATTCTTGCAGAAAAGTCGAAATTGTGCTCAGAAAAAGGTACGTAGTAGGTGTGAGGCGACTGATATCAGTTGATGGAAGAATTAAAAAATTGTACGCTGTTGAAAAACGACAAACATTTTTGTTTTGGTTAAACACGCATGAACACACCTGTTTCAGTTGCTGGTATTCAACAGGAGAGGGTTTCATTTCAACCAGACGAGCAGGGGCTCGGAATAACGAGTGGGGGAGGTGTTTCTCCATGTGAAGGGAGACATACACGTCTCTGAGAACAGCCACCATTTCTACCAACTGGCCACGCGAGAAGGGGAGATGGCCCCCCGTCGATGTCTCTCCGTAGAACTCTGCGTCGTGAAGGGTGGAGAGGTAGAGGGAGAGGAGAGTGGAGAAGGTCCCCAGTCGCTCTACGAGGGCCCGGCCTTCTCGGGACGGGAGCTGCCCACCCCGGGACAGGAACTGGAGTCCCGGGACTGACCCACTGGGGGATGGAGCAATGTATGCACAATGTACTATTGAGAATATTTGGATTCTTTACTTCATTATGCCACAATAAGTAAGGTGAGATAGGAAAAAAGGACGGCAAGACAAGGCGAGATAGTAATAGAGATGGCGATAATTATAAGGCGAAATAAGGACAGTGAGATAAGGCGAGAAGGAAGGGAACAGTGAGGGCAAAGACTTTATGATTTGTTCATTGTTTCTTCCACTCAAAATCTTGCAAGAAATCCCATATCGTTTAAACTCTTACTGGTGGTGCGTGGAGATCGAAATTTTCCATGACTAATTCTTAAAGTGAATGACTCCTGACATGGATGAGAAAGCATTGCTATGACTACAGTATCAGAACGTATGGTGTAGAGCAGGATACAACACAACACCGAGGCCCCGCCCACCTGAATCCCTCCATGGTGACAGACTGAACGGTGGACCACAGAGGTGAGAGGAGGTTGGGAGACACTGATAGTTGCTGGAGAAACTGGCAGGGAAGACCCCAGGTCTCCTCACCAACAGCAGCTGGTGACACAGACCACACACCCCACGGAGCAGTGGCTCACTGAACGACCTGGAACAGAGTACAGTATAGAGAGATCTAATATTATTAAGGTTCACGCCTTTCCAAAAAAGTTGTTGAAATTTTAAGCCTGACTGCGGGTGCTGTTGCTGCTGCATTGCCAGGTGCAAAAAGACTCTGAAAATATAGCATGCTTTGCCACTATAAACTCAGCTGTTCCATGCATACAATCTTTGTTGTTATCACCATAATTCCGAATGATGATTTGCCTGTCAAAGCTAGCCAAAGAGTGTTATTTTAGGAATACGTGAGAATTAAGCAGCTTCCTATATATATATATATCATAATTACTGGACCATCAAACCAGACTATTTGTACATTGTATTTGTACTGATGTTGACTGACGTTAGTCTGCGGAGGTAGAGCGGGAGATATCTGTCACAGACAATGATAGAGAGACAGCTCCCAAGCAGCTCCCTGGGAGATTCCAGGGGGTCAAAGTCCGCCTCCTCGTGCTCCTCCCACTCGTTAAGGAACTCGTCTGTGTCTGGCTCCGCCCACTGCGTTGTCGGGTTGATTTGATGAGATATTAGTCTCGATAGTATGTGGCAGTAGTGAGAAATGATTGGTGGTGGTTGGGTGGCTGGGAGAGAGGGGAGAGGGGTGGGGCAAAAATTAGCCATAGTCCATTTTGAAGAACACTTAAGTACTGTGTGTGTTAATTAATTAATATGTAGGGAAAAATAATGGTATTCTAGCTGTCTTAGCGATCCAACTTTGTCATTATAAAACTAAATGCTAAATACACTTTGTATACTGAGAGCCACATGTACTACCAGCTTTTATGGAAGGTTAGAAATTGAGGTATTGTACATGGACAGAAAGATGATGCAATGCAGAGTAAACTTCGTTTCTATTCCAGAACATTGCTAGAGCTTTCAGGAACACTTTTTTTTACACAAAATCATTCAACACGTGACTTCTTGGAATAAGAATGTAAAGGTCAGAGAAGATACATAAGACCCACCTAGTTTTCCTTGGGTTAGCTGAAGGATGGAAAACAGTAGAGAGAGTGAGGGAGGGAGGGAGTTGGCAATGAGAGAAGTGTGGACGGTTGTGATAAGTGTGGGGAGTGGGAGCGGGGAGCGGGAGAGGTGGGGGAGGAGGAGATGTGCCGTGTGGGGAGTGAGGGTCTGGCAGAGCACCTCACTCACAAACCTCTCCAGATATCTGAAGTATATACAGTTTGGTTTACAAACATGTTTAGTACAAATTTCATTCACACAACAGTAGTTAAACGTCCAGTTGGTTGAATACACTTGTTCATTTGAAATCGCACTAGTTGAAGAAACTGACCTGTCTCCGCCCGGGCGGAGGAGTGGGAGGGTGAGGAATGCCAGGAGACTGTTGGCCAGGGCGGAGTGGGCGGAGTCAGGACCGTCTGGGGGCGGGACCCTTGTCTCCAGGACTCTCTGTAGTGCCTGGAAATAACCTGCAACAGTAGAGACGAAACTGGCGTCATGAAAAACTCTCAAGCCAAACATTTGGAAAACGCAGGATGCTAAAACAAAATTGTGTGCCCTTCGCAGTTTCAAGTTGGTGAAATCCACAAAAGTATTACATCATCATACTTACATTTTATGCATGACTATGAGCCTACTGTAATATATAGCCTTCGCAGTGTATTCTCCGGTTCTGCCGAGATTAGCACTGTTAACACTTTTCGTTGGGGAAAATTTGATCTGCTGTGTTTAGATAAACAGTTATATTGCTTTGTCAGTTTCTGCCGCATTTCTATCTCGCTGCACCTACATATCCCTATCTTGCCCAAATTTCACTGCCCCCCTAAATGAGGAGTGTCAATGATTTTGCATTTGTTGTAGGCACATGAGTGGAAAAAGAGACAAACCAACTATCCTTAATGCTTTGACTACAGTTGGAGTATGGAATGGTATAATCTTCTATCTCGCTGCACCTACATATTCATATCTCGCCCAAATTTCGCTTGTCCCCCCCTAAATGAGGGTGTCAACAATTTTGCATTTGTTGTAGGCACATGAGCGGAAAAAGAGACAAACCAACTATCCTTAATACTTTGACTACAGTTGGAGTATGGAATGGTATAATCTTCTATCTCGCTGCACCTATCCCTATCTCGCCCAAATTTCGCTGTCCCCCTAAATGAGGGTGTCAACGATTTTGCATTTGTTGTAGGCACATGAGTGGAAAAAGAGACAACCCAACTATCCTTAATGCTTTGACTACAGTTGGAGTATGGAATGGTATAATCTTCTATCTCGCTGCACCTGTTCCTATCTCGCCCAAATTTCGCTGTCCCCCCTAAATGAGGGTGTCAATGATTTTGCATTTGTTGTACGCACATCGGTGGAAAAAGAGACGACCCAACTATCCTTAATGCTTTGACTAAAGTTGGAGTATGGAATGGTATAATCTTCTATCTCGCTGCACCTGTTCCTATCTCGCCCAAATTTCGCTGTCCCCCCTAAATGAGGGTGTCAACGATTTTGCATTTGTTGTACGCACATCGGTGGAAAAAGAGACAAACCAACTATCCTTAATGCTTTGACTAAAGTTGGAGTATGGAATGGTACAATCTTCTATCTCGCTGCACCTGTATTTCGTACTATTACGTACATATAGAGCACAGAATGCATCATTCAACAGTACACAGAAAGTCTTTCAACTCACCGCAGTCAACCTGAGTCGCCACGAGCTTGTCCAGAAGTCGACTGCTGGCCTCCCCAGGAACCTCTCTGTAGCTGACCGGAGAGAGATATACCTCCAGAGTCCTGAGGGGGACGGCGAGGGGCTGATCGGGGGAGACAGAGAGGGAGCGTGTGCAGAGAATTAGCACACGGGAGAGACGGAAGGCGCAGGATTGGTTGGAGCAGACTTCGACTGATGCCCGTTGCTTGGACTGTAGCCACTTCTGACAGAGAGATATCTGGGAAGTGAAGAGAAAGGGAGAGAGGTATCTGGGAAATGAAGAGAAAGGGAGAGAGATATCTGGGAAGTGAAGAGAAAGGGAGAGAGGTATCTGGGAAGTTGGGAGAGAGATATCTGGGAAGTGAAGAGAAAGGGAGAGAGTATCGGATGAGGTATCTGGAAGTAGAGAGATCGACGTGAGAGAGGGAAGAGTACTGATGAAAGACAGAGAACGATCTGGAAGTGAGAGAGAGAGAGATATCTGGGAAGTGAAGAGAAAGGGAGAGGTATCTGGGAAATGAAGAGAAAGGGAGAGAGATATCTGGGAAGTGAGGAAAGGGAGAGATTATCTGGGAAATGAAGAAAGGGAGAGGATGAATGAGAAAGGGAGAGAGTATCTGAGGAAGTGAAGAGAAAGGGAGAGAGTATCTGAAATGAAGAGAAAGAGGAGAGAGAGATATCTGGAACTGATGAGAAACGGAGAGAGAGTATCTTGGATGAAGATGAAAGGGAGAAGTATTGGGATGAAGGAAATGGGAGAGAGATATCTGGGAAATGAAGAGAAAGGGAGAGAGATATCTGGGAAATGAAGAGAAAGGGAGAGGTATCTGGGAAATGAAGAGAAAGGGAGAGAGATATCTGGGAAGTGAAGAGAAAGGGAGGAGAGAGGTATCTGGGAAATGAAGAGAAAGGGAGAGAGATATCTGGGAAGTGAAGAGAAAGGGAGAGAGGTATCTGGGAAGTGGAGAGAGAGAGATATCTGGGAAGTGAAGAGAAAGGGAGAGAGATATCTGGGAAGTGAAGAGAAAGGGAGAGAGGTATCTGGGAAGTGGGGAGCGAGAGAGCTAGCTGCGGAAGTGAAGCAGAAAGGGAGAGAGGTATCTGGCAATGAAGAGAGAGAACGGGAGAGCGAGAGAGATGTCTGGGAGAAGTGAAGAGAAAGGGCGAGAGAGAATCTCCGTGAACAGTGAAGAGAAAGGGAGAGAGGTAGCTGACGTATCTGCGAAAGGAACGCAGAAAGGAGAGAGATATCTGCGTGAAGCGAATCCGAGAGAAGGTGAGAGAGAGAGTATCTGGGACGCGCGAAATGGAATGAGAAAGGGGCTGCAAGAGGTATCGTGGGAAATGAATGAGAAAGGATGAGAGATATCTGCGGAAGTGAAGGCCAGAAAGCGGACGAGAGTAATCTGGGAAATGAAGAGAAAGGGAGAGCGATAGTCTGCCGAGAAGTGAAGAGCGAAAGGCGAGAGAGATATCTGGGAAGTGAAGAGAGAAAGGGAGAGAGGGTAGTGGGTGAAGGGAAGCAGAAAGGGAGATGAGAAGAGACGAGAGAGAGAGCTCGAAGGAAAGGAGAGAAAGGAGAGAGATAGCTGGAAGTGAAGAGAAAGCGGATGGAGGGATAGTCTGGCGAAGTGAAGAGAAGGGATGAGAGCCGGAGAGAGATAATCTGGGGAAGTGACGGGAATATGGGCGAGAGAGAGAAGCAAGGAAACGGAAAGGCAAGAGAGGGAGCCACTGGTCACGCATTGAGATCATGATATATTTTTAGTGCGAAAGACCCCAGCTACCTGAGGTCATTTGTGCCTATATAATATGTACATTTCGCAGATATGCTCTCCCAGCACAATGCTGAGAATTCCCTATATCAAGGAAAGGAAAGTGCGGTCGGGATGTGCCTCAGCCCTCAGCTGTGGTGTACTACAGGCGGATAAAACTATGCTGTATATCTATACACGACGCACTTTGCTTTGCGAGACGAGTAACATGACACCAACGTGTAAATAGTCCATACTTAAGAAGGAAAGGTGTGTACACATGATGATGTCGAACATGAGATGATCGACATGAGATACTGTGTCGATGTGACTACACTAGTCTGCATATGGTCTTTTCTCTCAGTGTTAAGAAGCAATGATTAGCAGTCGAGAGAGGCGATCTCGTAGGATCATTGACTGCTGTACTATGTCAAACTGGAGCTCTAAAGACACCGTACTGCTCAGGGACTGAGAGACGCGGGAAGGATGAGATGGAGCGAGAGCGACTGAGAGATGAGCGAGAGAGAGAGGTGGTATATATGGTTTGCGCTGCTCGTGCCCATGACTGCTTAAACTGCATACAGTCTCACCATGTTTCTCTCTGTCTCTGCTGGACCTCCTACGCTACTAAGGACTGGCATCGAGAGCCGCAGCTGCAGTGACGTCGGACCCCGGGCATTCTGAACCCAAAAACATGCTCGTCATGACAATAGAGCAGTACACTATATACCTACACTACACAGCACCTCACCTCTCTCTGTTCTCTCTCTAGTGTGCCTCTGCCTAGCAACGCTGTCTCTTCGCCTCCTTCACCACAACTATCAGTACAAGAGCAGCATCAGTCGTGGGAGGAGGAACGAGGTATCGTTTGCATGCTTGCGTGTTACCTGGCTCCTCTGAGGCCGACACGCGATGCCGCTCTGGAGCGTTTTAAGCGGCGTATCTGCCCGTCTCGATCGAAGCTGAGATGAAGAAAACATGTGCCTATCTACTCTCTCTGTAGAGTAGACGGCAAGAGACCAGCGTTTATGCTTCGGGCGAACGATGAAGACGCGCCCCCACGTTCTGACTCAGAAATTTTTACTGACTTCGACCGGAAACTCTGCCACGCCTCCTCTTGGGAAACGGAAGCGAAGCGAAGTGCTCTCTTTTCCCCCGAGTCTGGAAAGATTTTCATTTTTCTAGTAGCACTCTCTCTGCGAGTGCTCTCGTTTGTTGTCTTCTTCAGTCACTTAATGCTTTTTCGGACTCGCGTTACTCCGCCCCCCCCCTTACGATGCGTTGGACCATATTAGGACGCGTTGGCGTGAGAAGGCCTGACCCCCCGGCCCTCCCTGCGCAGTATCCCCTACGGTTGATCATGGTCTCCCATTCGTTACAGACCACCTAGATAGTTAGAACCCATACATTACAATCGGCTACCTGTGTTCTCTATCGCCTGCATATAGTAGCAGACGCGCGGCTGTTCCACCCGACTTCAGAGCATTGAAATTGTAGTGAGGGCGTAACGTTTCTTCTGTGCTGATGTTCAACTGAACGTAGTATTCATCGTCGACCGCAGTAAAACCACCAAGCATTGCCAAGGTAACCTTATTATATTTGGGTAATTTAGATCGTAGTTAGTATAGTTGATCAACTATGCAAGTATCTGGTTGTGGATATCCGTGTTCTATATATATATAATATATAGTTTTCTTGACCATGGTTATTGGAGCACGTGAATTTCTATTAACACATACGTAGCTGCAGATGGTGGTGGAATGCGGAAAGGATGGAGGGAGAGGTCGGTGGGGGAGAGGTGAGGGAGAAGGGAGGGAGGGAACGCACGTTGGGGGGGAGAGAGAAGTCTCCGGAGGTCCTCTCTCTGAGGGTGGAAGTCCGTAAAGAAGAGGGAAGCCGTTTTTGTATCTGGAGATGATTATGGTGAGTCCTATGAAATGTTCATATGGGGCTTACCGACACAAGTCATTTCCATTTGAAGTGACTGCTCCATACCACGACTTGATCCTCAGTTCACAATTGTTGTAACTATGTCTGAGCATACTTATGTAGTACCAATATTTCTTGAACGGTGCGATATCCTGACACAAGTCTTCCCTCAGCCTCGGAGAGAGTCTAAATATCTAATGGAAGTAATACACTGGTATTGGCATTAGGCATAGACTTTTCACCATACGTTTCAGGGGGGAGTACCAGAAGAGCAGTAAAGACCAGGAGGGCATTCACTGTGGCAAATTTTTCCTCAACAAGGAACTGTGATTTCTCGTCCTATGTTAAAAACATTCTTCACAGTGACCCGTTTGCTATGTCCATTTGCCCCTATCCCCCTCCTCTGTCTTCCCCCCCCAGGGAGCCTAATGGCGGCTCGTGTCTTTGAACACCGTATATTCGGGTTGATGCCAGAAAATCTAGTGGACATTCATAAACTCCATCATGTGCCTGATTTGATGTAATATGGGTTTGCAAGTAGTTCTCAGTAAGGCCAATCTCTCTCTGATAGTTTACTTCATGTATTGTAACAGCGGTGGTACACTCGTTCTTTCCATGAAACATAGCTACAACACACATCTTTTGTTTACAAAACTTCACACAAAAAATCACTGATGCAATGGGTGAGCCAGAAGCAAGGCAATTGCACGCCTGTATCACCAAATACAACAAACGATCGCCAATACCAGTTGGAGTATGAATGGGATCACGCCTGCACCTATCATCTCGCCAAAATTGCGCTTGTCCCCCTAAATGAGGGTGTCACCATTTTGATTTGTTGTAGAACATGAGTGGGAACGGGAAAAAAGAGACAAACCAACTATCCTTAATAGTTTACACAGTGGAGCATGGAAATGGTGACATCTTCTTATCTTGCAGCAACTACCCCCAAATTTGCTGTCCCCCCATATAAGGGGGTCAATGATTTGGCATTGTTGTAAGCACTCAGTGGAAAAAGAGACAAACCAACACCTTACAAATTTTTTTTTAAGGAGTATGGAATGGTTATATTATCACCTTCTATCTAGCTGCACCACGACCAGATCTTCGCCCACAATTTTCGCTGTCCCAATAATGACGGGGTCAGACTTCTGCAATTTGTTGTAGGCACATGAGAGGAAAAGAAATCATCTTCTTGTTGCAGTTTCCATGTAGAGCTATCTATGTATGTGTTCAATGGTTGGTAGAGATGACATGAGTAGTATACCGCGTCCTTGTATGTGAGGACGAACCCAAGGGACATTTTTCTCAATGACGATGCCCAGAAGTGAACTGGGGGCAGTGGGAAGTCGATCATTGGCGAGTGAAGTCATCTTGTCTGTCACTAGACGGTTATACCACTTCCTTTTCTCCACGACCTCTTTTCTAACGTCAATCATCACTTTACTGGTTATAGTGATTGTGCACAAAGGCCGGGCACGTTGACTACTTGTCAGGATGAACAATATAGAATGAAAAAAAGCAGAGGATACACCTTCTTATGACATGCAATGACACATATGTAGATAACCATGTCCACAGAATCAAAAGGTATCGTAGGTGCCCTCTGAAAGTGAGTGACAAAAAAGTACACAACCAAATTGTGCAGGCCCCAACTTAGTTAAAAACCCATTCTTTGAAAGACGTATATAAAACAATATTCTTGTATCGTGTAATGCTAGATGCAAACTCTCTCTCACACGCACAGGAGTCTTAAGCTGGAGAGATAGTGGGCCACTTGGTGGTCGGGGACTGGACATGGGTAGGGGGATAGGGGGCGTCGGTGTCGGAGAAGCAGAAGATGTGGGAAATCCCCAACCCACCGACGTGGGGCAACGCAAAACAAGTCAACCTTCGAGTCAATGTCCCTCTCATGACGATGGTAGCCCCCTACTGACGTCAGTAATATGTATATAGAATGAAAAAATCCGGAAAAACAGCCCTCCAAATAAAGGCACCACCTTCCTATAAAGGACCTTGGTTCTGCTTTTTATAGAACCGTTGTTTGTATATACAACCTCATAGGTAAGAGACCCCTCTGGTAGTAAGCGTATCCAAGAAGTCCCTTAGTTTTTCAATGTTATGTAGTAGCTATACAGTGTATTGGTTGTGGGTTAAGTTTTAAAGGGAATGTGTCCAGGACCTCGTAAAAAGAATGAAAGTAATTTCCATTTTTAGTTAAGTAAGAATGTCTAAATATTTTATTAAGACCTGTATACTGCCAATTACCGTCGTGTGTGTGATAAAGTGGTTCCTCATGTAACCCAGTATATAGATTAAATCATT